>CAJHUC010002303.1:0-36693 GCA_905146915.1 Ostreobium quekettii | reverse complement strand
GAAGAAGAAGAAGAAGATTTCCTACAATTGGTGTTACGACAAGTGATGTGCATGTCGCCGAAGAAGAGAAGAGAAGAAAGGGAAGAAAAACAGAAAAGAAAAAAGTAAAAATGTTCTTTTGTGGTTTTGTGATGACGCGGTTCCTGTTGCTCCCGGGGGACACTTGTCGCCTTTCGCTGTGACCACACGGCTAAGTGCTCAAATTAGTGCCAAAAGGGGCCAACACATGCTGCGCTTCATAAGAGATAGGAGCATTGAAAATCGCGGTGGTGACGCTCTTGTGCGAAGCGCCACGAGTGAGACATTGTGTGTAATCTCTATCAGTTGCAGCTGAAGCATTTAGAAGCGCACATCCTTTTGCCACATACTCTGCATAGCTACAAGCTGTTACCTTCTGCATATCAAGTGACAACCGGCGCTGCCCAAAGACACATTAGTTGGCCTCCACCAAGATTCCATTCCCGTTTCCCACGAGCTGCCTAACGGAGAGCACTTTGGCAATATTTCTGAACACATTCAATCCTGAAGGCGCACGTGTCTATGTTGCTTTCCAATGCTCTGCTGATGCAGCAACGGCGCTCGTTTGCCTACCATTGTATGCACGGTGCACGGCTGTGCGCTCATGCACATTTTGGCATGTGCAGGTCGCTCAGCCAAATGCAGGCGCCGTGGGACCTCTGGTGAAGAAGCTGTTTAGTGTGCACTGCCATCGCCAGCCCTCCAACGGCATGTCAGACGTTGCCCCGCCCCAGGGTCGTGGTGTGCTCAAACCCAATTGAATCTGGATGCTGATTGGCGCTCATTCGGATGATGTGGGGAGATCTAGCTAGGGTACTGTGACAAAACTCCTCTGGCTGCGCTCGCTCGGACCAATGTAGGTGGGAGGCGTTAGGAGAGGCCCACTGCTGCGTGTGATTGCCATGCTCGATGTGAGCTTATGGGGGAAGGTTTGAGGGCTGAAAGCTCCGAGAATCTGGTGGCCTTGGGTTGCCGGAAGACGTGGTTCCTCGGCTCGTGCATAGTTCACGCTGATGCTCTCTCGATGGCTTGGAAAATTTGAATAGATGCTGCTGCTGAAGGGTTGATTTGAGAGTTTTGGGTGCAGGGCAGAAGGCAAGGATTTGGATTTAAACCACTAAATTTAGTGATTCTCGAGGGAAAATTCCTCTGCCCAAATGTAGACAGGGGAGACTGGGACTGTGCACCTCGAGCAGAAAGAGGCTGGTTATCTTATTGCATCGTCCTCTCCGGAGTTGGTGATCGGCGTGCGACCTTTGTATGGGCGGACTATTTGTTGTGTTTTAGGGTGTGGAAGCAAGGGAACCATACATCGAAGACCCACCCGTCTCATCAACCATTGCCATCGTCAGCCATTTCTCCGCAGCCGCCCCACCTTCGTGTTGGCTCCTTGTCAGCAGGGTGGCATGCCTGTTTAGGATGTGCCTCACTTATGTAGGCGCTGGAATCGTACTGCCGCGGAACATGGCGGATGCATCCCTTCCAGAACCAGTCTGTGTTGTTTGAGACTGGTCCCTCTGACAACAAACATCTATGATGTGCTCCTGTTTTCTGCTGCTATGCCGCCCTCAATGCTGAGACAGTTTGGCGAAAAGCGCTGTGGCACATTTTGCGTTGCTCGAGGCTGACTGTAATGGATATTCCTCCTTCCGATGCGCTTGCCACGCTTTGAGCTACCCGTCCAGAAGTTTGGCCTTCGGCCCAACGTTCTGTACTTTTGTCGTCACCACATTATTCAAAAGAATCTGTAACAATGGTTTCCTTTTTCCTTTATGGAAAAGGTAGGCACCTTCTTTGAATGATGGCATTTGCATTTCTCTTCCCAAGCTCGTGCGTGCACATGTGTACAGTCACAGTCATTGGCACAACAACCGAGGCCCTACACAGAAACTGTTCCCCGCACTCTACCACCTTCGGCCCAACGTTCTGCACTTTTTTCGTTCCCTCTTCATCCATTCAGAGCCTGCTCACTCAGTGGCTGGGTTGCGCAGTTGATGTTACTCGTTTGACAACAGCTGTTCTTTGATTGCAGTGCCACCATTGCCACCGTCGCTGCTGCCACGGCTGCGCAGCACCGCCGCGAGAGTTTGCACCCTCTGCGAGCTGGGGAACCCCTTCCACGGATCCCGTTTCCACCCGCACATTTGGATCGTAAAACAACCGCTGCAGCCAGATTGGCTAATCGACGCACGGATCCTGGATCACGTTCGGCTTTGATTGTCACACACCGCGCGCTGCATTCGCGATGGCGGGGGTGTTCACCGCATCCCGTGCTCGCGCTCAAGCGCGCCCGTGGGCCTGGGCGTGACCCACGCCAACGATACCTGCAATAAACCCATCAACTCACTCCTGGGCCCACGCGGCTCAACGTCTCGCCTAGGCCTCAAGGCCTTGAGGTGGGCGGTGACTGCCTCGCGTGCTGCCATCGCCGACCCGATGGCTGTCACGGCAGTGAGCGTTCAGGGCAAGGGAGCAGTTCCCCGCGCCGGAGGGAGCCCTCGCGTGGGGCTGCAACTTCGACCGTTGAGCTTTTGGACCCGAGCTATCACCGCTGCGGCCATCGGCGCTGGCGATGGCCGCCATCGACGACGGGGGATTGCGTCCTGTTCGCGACGCCGCATAATGACCACCGTTTCACTGGGTGGATCACTTATGCTTGATGGCTTGCGATTAGTGTGCATGTCAAAACGTGAATCGCTGCTTGAGATTGAAAGAAAAAAAAGACTGTGGTTGCAGAAAAATGGTGCTATAAAACTTGCAAAGGTTACTCCCACCAAGATGTTACTTTCCTTGGAGGGGCACACAGGATGTCTCTTTCCCTGGTGCAGCATTGAGCTTCTAGCCTATGCATACTCCTTTGCTTGAAGATTGGCGTATGTTTTATGAAAGTACTGAATAGCCATTTCTGTGATTGAATCCTGGTCTGGAATTTGGCTTTTGAGGTAGTTTTCGATCACACTCATGTTTGTTGAGGACAACATGAGCTTGTTGAAAGAATGTCCTGCAATTCACATAGAGATGCCTTGGTCATAGTGTCTTGTCCGCAAGATGCAAGGGTGTGTTGTGGGGGAGTTTCGGATGTGTGTTTCCCGAAGCTTTACAACAGTGTGACCGCCCTCTACTTTCACTTTGGCTTGCAAGATTTGTTGTACTTGCACTTTGCAGTGGGGGCGTTTGGAAATGACCATATGTGGCACCTGAGTAGTCAGAATTGTGTTGTTTTAAATTCTGAGTGAAAGGGAAGCTGTGGCATGTTCCATACGTTGGCTGCACCTTAGTGATGAGGTGGCATGGGGTTGAATTGCCATATGGGCATTTGTGATTGATGACAATCCTTGGGAGTGAAAAGGGTGGATGAGTGGTTGCGAAAAAAGGAATTCTGAGTGGGGGTCGTTGCCGGCGGCGGCGGCAAGACTCTGTTGTGGGAAGGGCGAACAAATATGTAAGCCCAAGGCTGCTCGTCCGTGAGTTTGGTCCAAGGATGGCCGCAGCGGACTCCAAGGGAGCGCTGCAATCACCAGCTTCCAAAGCGCACTCCAAAGGATGGACTCGAATGGCTATACCTTCAACAGTCCCACAATCGCAACGCACAACTCCGCACCTCGAGAGCCGGCGATGGGTTCGGCGAGGCCTCTGCCGAGATCACCCACCACCATCGCCATCGCTTGCCATCGCCACGGGCGTGACTTGCGGGCCATCGCCGCATGCGCATTGCCCTCAATCGACCCAAAAGAGCATTCGACACTCACAGCACGTGATTGGCACACACCGCGCGTCGTGATTGTGATGGCGGAGATCCATGCCCCACCCGTGCTCGCGCTCAAGCACGCTCCCCAACCCGGGTGGGAGCCGCACCCCTGTTCTCCGCTTCCAAAATTTCACTCCAGGGCCCGGGGGCCCGAATGCTTGGTCTTGAGGGGCGCGCTGACTGCATCCGGTGCCGCGGTCGCTGCGCCGGTGGTTGCCACAACAGAGCGCTGGAAGGCTCTGGAGTCGCTCCGCGGCCCGACTGGAGCCCTTGCGGGAACGGCAACGCCGAGCCGCGAGTTTGGGCGCGGGCCGTCGCCGTTGTGACGATCGGCGCTGGCGATGGTCTCCATTGCCGCCGCGGCGACGCGGAATCGCGCCGAGAAACGTGCGCCTCGAGCGCAAGCGCGCACGGAGCGCCGCAGCCGCGGCAGCGATAGCCGCTCCCCTCCCGTCGGTCGCCCTCGAGCGCAGCCACCGGCCCAACCCGGAGGGGTCCCGTGCCCACAGCACCCGACGACTCGGAGAGCACCGCTACTCACGTAACCCCGGGGGTCGATTCTTACACAAGAACGCTGAGTCAGACTCTAAAACATTCATTTCCGGGGCGCTCTTAGCCAAGTTGCCAGCTTATAATATAAGACCGTTAGACCATACATGTTCTACTGCATACCATCCGTTATAGTATATATGCACCCGAAGTTCTACAATGCTGTAGGAAGATCGGCCCTCAAGCCACCAGCCCACCAGGGCCATCAAGTGTCCAGACGTAAATCCCAACGCTCTGGTTTGTATCTAACTTCAAAATTGGGCCTAAAATTTGTCATGCCTGCTGACATACTCAAATCCTAGGGCAACCTAGAGAATTCTAGTCCCTGCTGGCGTGCGTCCTCGGGTCTGGTCACCAGGGCATGCTGCAGCTTCATGACTTGGCCAGTATCCATGCACATGAAAGCATACACCCAGCAACGCTATTGTCAATTTTGGACCCGCACAAAAAGAAACAGTCCCCAGAAATCCGGTTGGCGTGATGGCGGCCGTGCCTGTGTCTCCACTCTGCAATATCCTTGCCAAACACAGCGCCAGGCAGCCTCTGAACATTCCAAAGCTACCTCGAAGCCGTTGGCCGTTCACAGCGCACAGTGGCCAATTCCTACATTGTCCCCATCAACTCTATCGAGTGCTAACACCCCCAATTGGCACCATCTGGTAGCTGGTCAGCAGATAAGACCCGCCTTACCGCTCCAAAGGGCTGTAACCCAATGAACACATTTGGACACGTGGCACCTGACAACGCAAACCCATTACCCCAAACCTCCCCTGATCATCAAGCCATCACGAAATCATCCACGAACCTGGCGATCGCAGCATCCGAGACGTCGGCCAGCTCGCCGCCAATCATGGCAAGGTCGTCCATCTCCCTGAAGTCATCCGCTGAGGACAGCGCCCCCATCCTGTCCTCGTCGAAAAACTTGTTGTCCTGGTCCACGGCGATCTGTATGCGGGTGTACTGCCCCGGGGTGGCGTTCAGCACCTTGTAAAACAGCCCATCCACGATGGACTGCATGTACTCGCTCTTCTGGTCCAGGAACAGGGGGATCATCTGGCCCTCATTCAGCCAGCCCAGGATCCCTTTGTCCTTCACGGATATCCGGTTTGGCAGGACGACCCCGCAGCCGAGGGACAGCACGGCGAGCTTGGAGAGGGGCACCTGCCGCTGGATCTGCATGTAGGACAAGGCGCTGGTTGTGGGGTTGCTGGAGATCAGCCCGCCATCGGAGTAATTCCGGGTCGTGCCATCGGGGTAGCGGATGGGGGAGGCGGGGTACAGGGAGGGGAAGGCGGCACTGGCCACCGCTACCTCCTTTATGCTGAAGTCGTTGCCGGATTTGAACAAGCGGTCCTGGACGAGGTCAGCAGCAGCACCGAAAGGTTAGCGCAAGGGCGTGGTGGCGTGCAGAGTTGTTGCCAACAAACCACCAACATTTGCCATCCACATCCTTGGGACTATCTCACAGCACATGAAGTATGCATGCGCCCAACTTGAGCACCTTGATCGTAGATAATGCCAAATTCAACACATCCAAGGACATATAATGGCAGATGCAGAAGTGATCAACAAGGGTGTTGCAGGGCCAACCCAGGAAATGACTGAATCTTACTAAGTCATCTGTGCAGAGTTGGGAGGCCAATGCACCATTGGCTGGATGGACAGTAAAAGTCATACATGACTAAGCTGACATGTCCCAAGGCTGCAGCACTGGTTGGATGCCTTCTCCAGGGAGCCCAATCTTCCCATGCACCACAACAAGCGGCGTGCAGTTTCCCGCTTGGAGTGTTGCACCCATCTTCTGAGGACTTCCCCTTGCTGACATCTCCACTCAGTGACACAACATCCACTTGTTGGATTCACTCTGATGATGAATAGCGCCCCCACTCACTGGCTCCGTGAGTTTGTGCAGGTGGGAGCTCTGAGGCGAGGGAGGCATCTGGGGTCTTGGACGTGGCCAACAGACACATTTGCGGCTGTCCCATCCATGTTGCACGTATGTGCCGGCAGGGTTGACATGTACAGCTTTGTCGCAGCACCAAATGTACGGACGTTGACGTGCACATTTTGTCGTAACACCATGTGTGGGAAAACTTCTTCTTGTTCTCCTTCTACTCACCGGCTCCCACTCCCCGCCCTTGTCCCCCAGCTGTCGAATCCTGATCGCCGTGTAGCCTGTCTTGGTGGCCTCCCCGCCCGAGCAGTCCGCCCAGAAGTCCACCGGCCGGCTGGTCTCTAGCTCGAATGTCGGCATCAGCACCGACGTCTGCGCGTCGCCCAGCGTCAAATCCCCCAGCACCCTCCCCATCACATAATTCAGCCCCTCCAGGCCGTATTTCGGGTTCAGCACCGCGCTTAAATTCGCCAAAGGCCCTAGGGGGGATGCGGGAAATATTTCGTCCGCCTTCAGCCGGAAGATCATCTCCAGCGCCCGTGCGGAGCCCGCCCTCAATGGCGGCATCCCGCTCTTGCGATCATATTCGACAAACTCCCCGTCGCTGGACAGCCAGGCCTGCGACAGGCCCCCTTTGGTGACGAAGTAGCTCGCCTGGACGGCGCCGATCGACGACCCAGCGACCAAGTCAAAGTAGTCCGCCAGATCGACCTCAAAGTCGCCCTCGGCGAGCCCGTTCCGCCGGATGTTGTCCTTTATCTTCTCCTCCACGCGCTCCAGCACCTTGGTAGAAATCACCCCTCTCGTGCCGCCCCCGTCCAGCGACAGCACGGTCTTGTACTTTGGCGCGGATTTCCTCGCCTTCACCGCAGGGCCGAATCGAGGCGCGTTGGCCGGACCGCTGCCATCCGCGCCTCCTGGATTGGGCCTCTCCTGTCGCGCAAGCGCCGGGGGCGCCCAGGCCAGCCGCCTGGCCTGGCCAGCCAGCCCGGCGCCGATGAGAACCTCGCAGACGCCGCGCCTGGTCAACGCCATGCCGCTATTCCCGCCCATGATGCGATGACCACGCCCCGTTACGTTGACTTTACTCTCAGCCCGACAACCGCCGGCGGAGGCAGACAGGATCTTCGAGTGCCGAAAACGGATATCAGAACAGTCCTCAAGGGGGGATGGTGTCGATAACAGATGTCGGAAAAGCCGCCGAGGAGGGAGCGAACCGACAGCGCTGTCGCCCACGTTGCGACTAGAGCCCCTTCCGAATCGGCATGAGCACGCCCGACGGTGACTCCGGCGCCGACGAACCGAGCTTCGTGGCCCAAGCACAGCCGCTTCGCCACCTTCCGCCACGCGGAGATGGGATATGTGCGGCGGGCCCGGGTGCGGATGGCTACGGACTGGCCCCAAACTGGGGATCTCAAGAACGGGGAGCCCGTGCGGGTCGGGGGAGGGGCCCGGGGGATACCTGCGTGGCAGGAGGCGGGGGACAGTATCCATGCCACATGCGGTCCAGCTCAATACGTTCCTCACCATGACTCAGCACCATTTCTCACACAAACAGGCCGCGACATGCGTCTGTGTCTGTGTATTAGTACGGATGGCAGGGTATGACTGAACCGGATTCGAACCGGCTGGGATGCCCCACCGCTGTACCAAACCTGACTGGGGGCAAGGAGAGGGTTGTACAACCCCTCAGTACGATTCAACCCAACACACCCAATCGTTGTTGCTGTGCTTCACGCAAATTCTGTCGTCGCAACGAGAAGGTGTCGCTGATCCACAACAGCGACTCGAGCCAGGTGAAGTAGCGTAGTACATTCAACCCTTCTGCATCAAAAATAAATCGTTGAGCTTTGTTGCTCTGCGTTTTTTTTCAAAGCGTTGTTTGTTTTATTGTTTTCTCCGCAAAAAATGGCCAAGCGTTACGTTACCATGCGTAAGGGTCGAATACACTAAGGTATAGGATCATGCGAGGCTGAGCCTGAGACCGACCAACACGCAACTTGCAAGCAATCAAACAAATTAAATGTCCAACCGAAACAATAGAATCACTCCACCCTCAGAAGGAGCTTGTTTTTCTTCCCAACTGACAGCAGCACCAGCCTGTCGTCCACCAAGTCTTCTGCAGACACCATTCGTAGTTCGTCATCGACCTTTGCGTTGTTGATGCGTACGCCACCATTTTTGATCATCCTGCAAACCAACATGCACTCATTGGTGTTCGACGCTCACTGTCCAGTGTTCAGGACGACAACACCGCCCCCATTTTCTGATCATGAGTGCAAACGAACCAGTGTGACCAGCAATTTTTTTGATCTTCCCGCTGCACCCTCGATTCCCCTTCCTGGAGTGTCAGTATCCATTAAATGTGTTCCTCACCTGCATGTCAGATACACAGCCATACACCGAATACACCTGCATACCAAGTTTGCGCCCACTTCACAAGAAAGGATGCGCCTCCATTCTACAGGGCATTACTGCGGCCTTGCAGGCTGGAGGAGATGAAATGCATCGACATCGAAAAACGCTGATCCATTGAAAGCATCTTTGAAATCCCCACCTCCTCACCGCCCCCTTGCTGGGTTGAAGGCCAACGCCAACTATGATGTCCACAAGCAGAGCATCTTCGACCTGGTCCCGGGGAAGGCTGGCGGAAGGCGCGTCGCCACTGATGGCCTCTAGGGATGCTGTGTCAAGGGTGGTGTCTGAGCCCGGCGCTAGAGCCTGCACAGCACAGCCATGTGGATTGTCCAGTCCACGGCAGAAAAAAGTTTCTTCCTTGAAGAAATGAAAAGGCTGTCCAGCACAAAGAAGGCGAGAGGGTCATTTCCCAACGAAAGATTGTTTACATTAGACAATGATACTTTGGACCTCACTTCAGTACATTAGTGTCGTGATGCTGGGGTTCAGGGTAGGGTGAGTGGTGTGAGGGGGTCGAATGGCTTAACAGCTGCTGCAAAAGTGCACAACAAAGACTACAATGCATGGATAGCATTTTGTGCGTGTTAATCCTCGCATACATTACCTTTGTTGTGTGACAAGCAGAAGCCCTTGCACCAAACTGGCGATGTCGGGCAATGGTCCCAAGCCCATATGTGTGTTTGATCCTACAATGCTTGTTGAAGTCTGGTCAGCCCAAAAAGCTGCCAGCCAAAGTTGCCTTTAGTGATTGTTCAACAAATGATGAACAGCTGAGTCCAATGTTGTAGTTGACTCTTTCAAAATGAGCACTGATTTCAGAGTTCTAAAAACACAATGCTCAGCACAGAGTACCCGAGATGCCAAAGCCAATGGTGAAATGTGCCACAGGGATATTTGAGAGAAAAGAACCCATTCAACAATGTTCTTTGAGGGAACTACCTCAAAACATTAAACCTACTGCTCGAAATGCCTTGTTTATTTACTTGTCCGAATTGAGCTGAGCCCAAGTACTCATCTATTGCAGCACAGAGCGGCAGGTTTCAGGACAACGTGTGCATACCAACATTACTGCCTATGAACCAGAGAGGAAGAACTAGCTTACTCGAAGGACGAGCAAAATGTCAAGGTGCAAAAGATGATTCCTGGGCAGCATGGGATCAAACCATGGAAACAAACGACATAAGCAGGTCAGTGTACAATGAAAAATCTGAATCACAGATCACTGTGCTTGCTGTTTGGCATGTTTCCGTTCGTTTTGCAGAATTTCCACGGAGCACATGGAGCAGTAATAAATTGGCACAAGAGCGGAGAAACCAACACATACTGTCACCTCACCATTGTCGCCCTCTGGGCCTGCAGCAGGCCTTCTTTCCCATGCACAAATTCAGTTACCTCCTCCGCTAATCTCCTCTGTGCAGTGTTGGGTAGGTAACCGGACTCTGGCGTGCCTTTCATGGCCTCCTCAAGGGCGGCAATCTCTTCTAAAGGTAGGAATGTCAGCATGCGCAGGAACCGGAAAACGTCTGCGTCGGTGGTGGCAAAGAGGTGTTGATAGAATTTGTATGGTGACAGTTTGTCAGCTGACAGCCACACAGCACCGCCCTCCGACTTGCCAAATTTGCGGCCCTCCGAATCCAGCTGCAAGCCAACCAAAGACTTTACTGAGCACCCGGTTCCCAAAAATGATTAAGCCAATCATTTTGGTTCCACTGTTATACCTGGTTGGACGTTGGAGCTGTAGCCAAATGGAATATCACTGATACACGACGTTAACTATGCAACACAGCTTGGACACTGGGAAATTCGAACAAAGCATGAAATCTTTCACCTCTGACTTGCACACAATCACAGCATCAAACCCTGCGTCTCCTCTGACAAGAGTTGCGACACCAATCTCTTCCATTGCACTCTTGAGAATGTTGGCCCATACAATCAATGCTTCCTCCTTGGGAGACTTCATACTCACCGTGTGCCACGACACAACCTAAGTCATTCCTCGTTTTAAGAGGCGTGTGTGTGCAATTCTTAGGAAGCATGAAGATGTACACATCAGTGGAAAGCTATCTTGGTGATCATGCAGTGACATACAACAAGCTGGAAGACTCTGACCACTGCAACACATGATACGTGCACACCAATCTTGGTATTCATTTACCAACAACGAGCTTGCCTGTCTGTTCCCTGCCTGATGATCAAGTCAAGGAACTTGACAGACAAGACAGCAACACCATAGTACACTGTTCTGTACTTTCCGTTGTATCCTTGCTCAGAGTGGGCTAGTATTGGGGGTGTGCTAAGTGTTAATAGATTCTCAGCTTTTAAAGTTTGGGATACAAATTTCACAGGGTGCAACGGCTTGGGTATGATATTAGCTTTTGTGCAGTGCGGTTTCATCCCTTGTCCAGACATGACACTGGCATACCAGCAATGGAAAAGTCAGCCCAAACACCACAGGCGCATCCCCGTACTCGGGCTTCCACAGCTTCCTTGTCAAGTCGGTGCCTGCTGTGATGTTGCCCCACTGATCGCTCCCACCGATCTCAACCTTGACGCCCTCGGTGCGGCACAGGTGAAAGAAATCATAGCCCTGCAGAAGCTGGTAGGTGAACTCTGTGAAGCTGATGCCCTCCTCAGACGCAAGGCGGGTCTTCACCTGAGTGCCAGCATATTCTTTTTGCCTTTTCCTATTCCAGCAGGACATCAAATCTATGATTCCAGGTCGCCTCCCCTCCCCCCCCCCCAAAAAAAGATCTGGTGCTGCCCCCAAAAGAAAATGCAAGGAGCTGCAAAGGCCAAAAGAATGGTCGTACATTGCTATAATTATCTCGACAGGCACAGCGTGCAAATGTAAATAATGCAGCCTAAACCGCTCAAACGGCGATTCAGGGCAAGTTTCGCCTACAGCTAGTTTGAGGGCATTTCAGCAGCGTAGGCTTCCTTTTGCTGCAAGTTGTGACCCAGTCTCACAGTGTTGCAGTTACGTACAGACAACTGCTGATCTGCTCCCAGCTTAAAGTGCACAGCATGCAGTGTTGACGCTGAGTCAAGGATGAAATGCAAAAAGTTGCCCTGCAAGGGGAACATAGATGTGGGATGGGTCGTCGAGTGGGCAGTGAGGGCTGGGAGATAAAGATAATCCCATACATGGGCGCGATCTGTTGTGTGCATTTTTCTCAGTCATAACTGGCAGTCAAGATTTCTGGAACCCTAAGAGCACAACTACTACCATGCCAGCAAACAATTCTAGCTCACAATGCTGGCACATGTGTCAGCATGCTAATATGCTGATTAGAGACAACCCACATGGCATGGCTTTCAGTTTTGTGCTGAGGACATCAACACCAGTAACTAGTGGTGCGACAGTGGGGACATCAGTGAAGTCCCCTCTCTGGTGTGTGTCCTGCAATGACAAAGGAAGCAATGAAGCTGCCTGTCAGGAGATGTTACTCACCGAATCCTTGGCCAGCATCACCCCCACTCTTGCAAATTTCCCAACATCTCTTAAAAACTCCAGAAATTGCATTCCTCCAAACCAGTCCAGGTTGTTAAGGATGCGAAGCGCACTGCCATTGCCTACAGTAGACCTGCCCAAGATGCGCTTGATCAAAGATGCGATTCCTAAGGGCAGACCACAGCAAGTGTCCCTTGCACTTCGCAATGGAACAGAAATCCTTGTGCAGTTGACGTCCTTCCACCACACTGCACAATCCCCTTGATATGTGCTTGGGCAGGAAATACGCAACATGTGCCTAACAACCTCACAAGCATTTCTGCGAATTGACTGGATGGTACTCCCTTCAGTCAAATACCATTAACGCTGCCACATGTAATGGTTCACACAGGCAACACAGAAAATTGATCCCCCACCTTCACAGTTCTTCTGAATCTGCTCTTCAGACATCATGGGCCTCTCCGCAGACTTCCCAGAAGGGTCACCAACCCGCCCAGTTGCACCTCCAATGAGGGCAATTGGTTGGTGGCCGCACCTCTGGAACCAGCTCAAGACCACAAATCCCAAGAGGTTACCAAGGTGCAAGCTGTCAGCTGTTGGATCGAAGCCGCAGTACACAGAGAGCTGCTCATTAGCTGCCACTGACTCCAGTTCTTCATTTGTGATGCTTTCTACAAGGCCCCGCTCTCGAAGAATGGACACGATCCTCCCCTGTGTGCTGGTTCCTGCACAATCGGATCATGTGGGTCTCTGTGGTACTAACGATGGCTTGAAGTATGCTTATCCATTGACTGCATTTGCCAGCTCCAAGGTTGGACATCCCCAGTCGCTGACAAAGAGAAGGATGTGAAGGCTGCACAGTATCCACATCCTATTATTTTGCGATATCTCTGGAGTTCGACGCCTCCGGGACAACACACACTTTGCAGTCGCAGTTGCCTCATGTTCTGGTGAATCACTCTTAGTCTGTCTTTCATGTGATATTCTCATGAATCCAAAATCTTGAAAACCCAAAGAGTGGAACAGGTTTGCTTCACATGTGCCAAGCATTCATTCCTTTGCGCTTTGGCTGCAGCCAGCATCTGTGCTATGCGAATGTTGAATGAGGCCCAAAGAGTCGATGCAACCACACATAAGGGGGTAACGGGGTGGAGTCGGCGACTACATAATGCCTACCCACACTATGGAAACCAAGGTTGATCACCTTCAGCACAACATAGGCTGGGCACAATGCGGTTTTGAAGAGAATAGCCAACTGAAAATTGAAAATGGAACACAGTCAACCTGGCAATGGCCTGCAAGACAACAAGTCATCAGGATTGCCCACCTGCTTGCGTGGGCACCGAGTCCACCACATCTGCAGAAGCTTGGCAGTGAATGCTACACACACAACGCCCAATTCAAGAGAATGAACTGGAAATGCATTCCTTCCTACGTCCAACAACTCTGCAACTAGCAAAACTTGACAAAATTCCCATGGTCATATCATGAAGCTGCCCAAGTCCTGCCCGGAACAAACCACAAGTTTTCCTTACAATGTTTTCATTTCGTGTGCAGCTGGTGGACTGAAGGGATCGTGTGATGCCATATGTGGGTGGTCGCACCTTGCTGTGAGACTGCTGTGTGTACTTAGGACTGACCAGGTGGTAAGTCCATTGGGATGAAGTTGGGACTCATCACGTCTGCCTGTTGTGTTGACTCGCCCCTGCACCCAGCCATTGTGCAGGGCAGCAAGCCCTCCAGGCGATGGTCTAAAGCCTGCCGCAGTCAAAACATTGGCGGTTCTGTATCAAAGGGTGAGAAGGCAGGGGTGCACAACCACATCGAACGTGGACAAATGTTTGAGAGATCTTTTGGAGCTCTACAGGACCAAGATGTAAGTTTGTCTGAAAGCAATACTCCATGTTCCCTGAATCAATAACTGCAGCGACTTCTGACACCACTTGACACAATGCGGTCTGCAAGTTGAGCAGGTTTCAGTGTGCACCTCGCAATGCGGCTGCTGATGGGCATTGAACGACAAATCTTTAAGCCTTCAAAGAGGGAGGCTGAATGGGAACTGCAGATATGTTTATCCAGCCGTCGATCAGACCGGTCAATGGATTGGACAAGAACAGGGTTCAGGACGTTGATGCTTTCTTTGCTGTTCCAATGTAGGCATGAGTTGGCCGTGGTCCAGCCATCGCCCAACACCCTGCCCCACCGTCTTTACAACTACCAAGGGGACACAGCAACTGCTGAACCACCGTGTGGCGCGATGTACAACTACATTGAAACTGCAGGGAGGTTGAATGCTAGCCAGAAACACTTGACAGCGTTCAAACTCCAAGCCATGTCAATGCGGATCAAGTCTTAGCTGTCAATTGAGCTGAATTTCACCCGCTCTGATGCACAGGAGCGCCAGAAGTGCGGCCCCGATGCTCTACTAGGGTGCCCAATGTCCTTGACGGCCGGCGCCTCAATCAGCTGCGACGCCCATTGCCACCCTGCTCATTCGTCGTTTCGAATTCGCAGACAGCCATCGAATTCTACGCCTTAAAACCGTGACGACAATCTTCCAAAAGCAACTGATGCCGTCGGTGGAGCTTTTCGTGCCATTGCCGCCATTTTCCCAGCTTTCACCCACTCGCGTTGAACTCGGCCACTCACGAGTCAGGCAAGTGCTTTCACGGCAAGCAGACGCGCATCGCGCAAGGGCCCAACTCGGGAGAGGGTCCCCATTCAACCGTTTTGCCGGAAAAGCAAACAAAAAGACAAAAAAAGAAACGGCGATTGCAGCGGCGGGTGCGGCCCATTCGACGCCGGTCGTCGATCCATCGCACCTGGCGCCGCGACGCGCGACTGCGCCACCAAGGCCGCCTCCCGGCTGGCCGCGCGCCACAGCATGCGAGTCGCCGCCGCCGCCCAACCCAGCAGGTCACAAGTGACCTCTGCAATCGGGCTCAACGCCCAACTCTTGGAGGGGTCTCAGCTCTGGGAGTGGCCGGCAGGCGTGCAGCTTTGCAAGGGGAGGCGTGCACGTGAGCAGGGTGGTCGGCCAACTTTGGGCCAATGACCGACACGTGGCATCCAACCGAGCGTGCCAATTTGCCCCTCGGGCATCTCAGTTCTGCTCCTTTTAGAGGGGCGTCTGTCCCGATCGGCAGCTGTCGGGGGCGCTTGGCACGGCGGGGGCCCACCCCTCTCACACCCCCTCCCCCCACCCCCACCCCCGGTATCCGCCCAAAACGGCATCTGAATACTCCTGGGGCTAAATCTGCAACCGCGCATCGCCAACCAGGCGCGAGCGGCCATGTGGCGGCACGCCCTCAAAGACCCCTCAGCGGCCGGCGGCATGGCATCAGCCAGGCTGGGCCCGCTGCGCGGCGGCAGGGCTTGCCACGTCGGCGGCTCTGGGGTCCTGATGGCCCGTCGGCGCAATCTGAGGGTGGCGAGGGGTCGATCGGCGGCGGGCGGGCCGGTGTGCTCGTTCGACAAGGTGCTGATCGCGAACAGGGGGGAGATCGCGGTGCGCGTGATCCGCGCGTGCAAGGAGCTGGGGCTGAAGACGGTGGCGGTGTACTCCACGGCGGACAAGAACTCGCTGCACGTCAAGGTGGGTGGATGGTCGCCTGTTGGAGCTCATCTTCCTCGGCTGCGGTTGGCTTCTCAATCTACATGGCCATGTCCCGAGGACGAGGCGTGTGCAGGGGCAAGCTGTGGGGGGCGCTTTTGGTACCCATTACGTTTGTTGGGAGAATGAGCATGAACGTTTGAAGCTGCCTGTTCGCGCTGTGTGCTGATGAAAGTCCTTTGGGTGGTGCGCCGTGCGCTTGGGCCGTCTGACCACCGAGCCCCAGGGATCATAGTCCATATGCTGTCCCAAACCTGGTCTGGAAAGGCAGGCGCTGCGAGATGAGAGCGCCTTTGCCGGTCGCGCGAGCACCGGGGACGATTTGTGGGAACTCGGGCTTCCGCCCCTTGGGGCCCATGGTCCTCACATTTCAAGATATCGGGCTTGAGGAATTTGGGCGGCGCTCTCTGGGAAAGTCGTTTGTCTGCGGTGCTGTCGCTGCCCAGAGTCCTGTGGCTGGACCGAAATGAAGCATTGTGGCTCCAGCCTGGTGGAGGGCGAGCAGATAAAATGAATGAATGCGAGGTGTAAAAGCTTTTGTATGCAAACCGCCTGTCACTGCCTACAAGGTGTAAGGGCACCGCATTGTGTCGTTCCGGCCATTGCAAAGATAACAGCCCCCAGGCTTTGGGAACCTTTTGGGTAGCCCCTTAGCTCGTTGGCAAGGAAGGAATGCCCCCCCCTTACCTGCCCCCTTTCTATTCTCCATATTGATTTTGCTGCATTACATCTTGACCACTACCCTTGGTGGGTCCTGCAGTTGGCGGATGAAGCAGTGTGTGTGGGCGAGCCTGCCAGCGCCGTCTCTTATTTGGATATCCCCTCGATTCTCACAGCAGCTCTCACACGAGGAGCACAGGCTGTGCATCCGGTAAGTTCATTACACCTGCTGAGTCACAGTGGTGCAGACATTTTGACTCCTAAAGAATGAAGGATTTAATTGCGATGAAGCATTCAAACATTTGGATGGACTTGATCTGTTTGTCACGATCATTTAGCCCATGCAGTTGTCTATTCAGACAACTTGTGCACCCACCTGTTTTTGCGCCACCTAAACTCATTCAGAAGCTTTGCTTTTGTGAGTAAATGAATTCATACACGGGGGTCCCCCACCAGAACTACTGGACTTGGGGTCTCTCCCACCACTGGCACTGATGGCTACGTGTGGCTAACAAGCAGCACAGCTGCTGGTTTGGAGTATGCTGACGATGAGAAGACTTGTTGGCAGCATGTTGTGCACCCATTGAGTCACAATGGGTTGACACTGTTGGAACTTGGGTGTCACATGGATCATGCCAATGTTCCTGGCGCTGCCTTGCAAGCACACCTGTTGTTTGTGTGGAATGGACAGTACGTTGATATTCAACTTATTTATGGTACCAAATGGTGGCCATTCACTGCAGTCAACAGTGAAGAAAGGATAAGGGAAGCCCCCACTGGGATGTCTGTTGAAATCGCTCTGATCACCCAGACTTGCAGAAATTTCAAAATTGCAGAAGTTTGGCTTTCGCCACTTTCCTCAGCAGCCCATCCAATTTGCGCTTCTGGTTGTTGGCGACATGCCCAATTCGTGCATGGCAGTGTCGCTGTCATTTGCTGTGCTGTATTCTGAACCAAGGCACAGGTTGATCAAGCCTGACCAGTTTTGATCCTTGCATTGCAGGGCTATGGCTTTCTTGCAGAGAATGCCGAGTTTGTGGACATGTGCACAGAACAGGGCTTGACTTTCATCGGTCCCAAATCTGACCAAATTAGGTTGATGGGCGACAAAGCAACAGCAAGGGACACCATGAAGGCAGGTCTTTTTGCCCTATGCTCAGTACACATGTGTTGGAGATGTGTCTCACAGGCTGACACATAACTTCTTTTCTTTCTGATGGATTCCGTGTTGATTGCCAGGAAAACTGTCTGAACATCTAATTTCAGTGGGGACAATTGCCATGTGTGTCATTGTTACATTGCTGCAATGGATTCGTTCATGAGTTCATTTTATTGACATCATCTTTGCAGGGGTAAAAAAACACAAGCCCTATTGAGAAACGTTTGCATGTGTACTGAAAGTATTGTTCAGGTAGTCACATGCCGATTTCGGTAAAACGCTTTTGCGTTGCAGTGAATTGGCTACAGATTCAGTCTCTTCTGATCCGAGGGGCAGCACATGAGTGCATAGATGTGGTTGAAACTTTGCAAACTACAGAATGTGGCATTACAGAGGTATTGCAACAGTTGCTGCTCATAATCGTTTGAAAATGCTGAAAAGACGATGCTGAAACTTAATTTGCTTGTGCTTGGCAGGCTGCAGGCGTGCCCACTGTTCCTGGCAGCGATGGGCTGATTGAATCGATAGCCGAGGCGGAGAAGATTGCGGGGGAGATCGGGTTTCCCCTCATGGTGAAGGCAACAGCAGGTGTGCAGAATTTGCTCGAGTTTGCTAGAGCACTCGAAACGTTGCATGTGCGCTTGGGGCTATCCCTTGCGCTTGCTGTGATCTCCTGATTTTGGGCCGTTGGTGTTAGTATTAGTGTATAGAATTTGCAGTGTAGATCCCTTGCAGGGATCATCAGGTACAGGAGCAGCGGATAAATGGTGCCATGTTTTCTGGCTGTACATATGTTTTTCTTTCCATGTGGGCATTTTTGGTTCGATTATTTGGCATACCCTGGGCGATGTGGGCAATTATTTTCAGTGCACAAGCGTTGACAGCCTGGCCAGTTTCTTACCTGAATTCCTACAATCCCCGCTCCACCCAAAACAACAGGTGCAAGACTGGACCAAAACAAACAGGCAGCAGCCTTTTGGCTGTCTGGTATCAGAGAGCGTGTTTCAGGTGGTGCAGTGACATGCGAATGAGATTTTGAGCCTCGTTATGCATGAAGGTGGTGGTGGTCGTGGCATGCGCTTTGTGGAGAATGAAGAGGATCTGGTGCCAATGATGAAGCAGGCACAAAGTGAGGCAGAGGCTGCCTTTGGCAATGGGGCGGTTTATATCGAACGCTATGTTCAAGACCCAAGGCATATCGAGTTCCAGGTGTGGGGCAGTGGGCAGATTTGTCTTCTGATTTAGATATTGAGAACCTCAAAAGAATAGCTGGAGCAAACAAAGTGGATGGAATTGCGTTGGTGGTAGTTGTATCCGAATGCACACCACCACAAACCCTACAGCCAAAAAGACTGCTGTGAATCTCATTTGTGTTGACCCTTGCCTTATGTGGAAGGTCCACATGTTGTCCAATCTGCCATGAGTAGACGACCTTCTCTACAGTATTGAGGGGGGTGGCGATTGGACTCTTGAATGTGATATCTGTTCTGGAATTAAAAACGTCTGGTGAAGAAGTGGAATTCACGTCTCCCCAGGTGTTGGCAGACATGCATGGCAATGTGGTGCACCTGTATGAGCGCGACTGCAGCATTCAGAGGAGGAACCAAAAGCTGCTGGAGGAGGCGCCCAGCCCTGCACTCACACCTGAGGTGGGCTGAGGGACCCAGTTGCCCCAGTGCCAGTCACCTGTTAGCTGTGCTGCTCATTCGTTTCCTCAAATTCCTGAGCTGGCAGAACATTCCCCTTGAAGGGTGTCTTATGTTTTCCTGTACAGAAATCGTCGTTGTCTGCCTGTGATGGTCAACTAAGAATGGTGTGAAGCTCACCACAAGCACAGAGTGTCAGTGTTGCCCAAGATATGTTGAATGATTTGTCTTGGAACCTGGCAGCTGATTTTGTGCCCACAGCCATGTCTTAGGCAGGGGCCACTGTACTGCTCACAAGGGCTTGCCTGCAAGTAATGGTAGCAAGGGACAAATCATCTCAAAAAGATTGAAATTACAAAGGCAGAGTATCCTGCCAGGGCCAAGCCATTTCTATTCTTAAGTTGTGACCAAACTGATTGCGATTGTGGCAAGCATCTCCTCCACTTGTGCAACTGGGCAGTTCTTTCACAGAGTTTGTTCATTTTGCTTCAAGTACATTTGAAAGAAAGAGTAATATTTGCATCTGGTAGTACATCTGCATTCCCTATGGTATTTTGTGCTGGTGATGCACAGTGTATTGTTCAGTGCACACCATACTCTAGCCCGACTTCGCTTTTACCAATCACTGATGTGCCGCGCAGGTCCGGAAAGCCATGGGCGACGCTGCCGTGAATGCTGCAAAGTCCATCAACTATGTTGGCGTTGGGACAATTGAGTTCCTGTGGGAACAGAAGGGTTTCTATTTCATGGAGATGAACACGAGAATCCAGGTGAAGCTCTTTTGGCCATCGCAAACACACCAACCATCGTGCTTACATGCATTTGGGCGATGTAGCCTTTGTTGCTGAAGCATATTCCAATGAGTAGCATGACAAACAAAACCCTTGCAGGTGACTATGGACAGAGCAGCGTCCAGCCAGATTGTTTAAGTTTAGTCTCCCATTTTTCAGTTCCGCCATTCATAGTGTAGTGTGTTGATGAAGTGCTTTGTACTTATAGTCCTGATTGATTCCTTTTGATTGTATCAGTTATTTGTGTGTAGTGATTGATTGGCCGATTGCTTGGCTGACACATGGACTGACTGACCGGCTGATTTTTGGCTGGATGCCAGGTGGATGCTTTCATTTCTTATCATTAGACCCCTTGGGAAGTTTTAAAAAGGATTGGCCAACATTCTCCATTGCGATTGGGTGCCATGACCATCGCTGCTTAACGACAATGCAGCTGGGTGCTTGTTTAATATTTCTGTGTTGCCTCAGGTGGAGCACCCCGTAACCGAGATGATCACTGGGGTGGACTTGATCCAGGAACAGATCAAAGCCGCCATGGGTGAGAAACTCAAGCTGCGCCAGGAGGACATCGAGCTCAAAGTGGGGGCACACAACCTTTTGGGAAAACTGGACAAGTCATAGTGTTTAATAGTGCCTTGTTGCACTGCTGTTTGCCCTGGAAGGGTGGCACAAGGGTACCTTGTGGCAGAATTCCTATTGGTGTGTTGCCTTTGAAGGGCAGGAAACATCAACCCAGTGACTTTCTTTGGTGTGCAAATAGCATTTCCTTTGGGAAGTTTTGGGAGCACCATGTCTGTGCGAACGGAGCTTGCATCCTCTTTGCACAGAGCTTTCATGTGCTCTCCAACATGCTCAATTTCTTGCCTGTCTTGGCTAATGTATCGCAGGTGCTTTTGGGATGATCTGTTGGACTGTTGTCCAGGCCTTTTGTGAACAATGTCCAAGCAAGTTTTCGAGCCATCAACTTTTAGCAAATACATGTTGTCATGTTCAGACTGTTGTTTGGTTTGTGGCATCATTTCTGTCTTTTAAATGTGATGTGTTGCATATTTTGGCACGCCAAAGGCACAGCTATCCACTGCAAATGTAATACAAAAGGACACTTTGCAAACATTGTAGTGTGCATAATGTAAAATACTTACCTAAACTTTACAGGCAAAGTGGGCAAAAGGCCAAAGTACAAAGTGATGCTGAGGTCTTGTGCTCATTTTTGCCTGAAAGGGTACTTGCATTGGTGTTCTAGCTTCTTACCAAATTCTGATATTTCGTCAGCAAGTCAGCACGATTCCAATATCTGCAATCTTATGAATGAGTTCTATTTTGTCTATGACCAAGCTTGGCTTTGAGGATTTCGTGAATGCATTTAAATTTTGTTGAGATTTGGTTGTGGCTGCCAGGGCCATGCTATTGAGTGCCGCATCAATGCAGAGGACCCCTTTAAGAACTTCCGACCAGGGCCCGGAAGGGTGAAGGAGTATCTGGCACCTGGTGGACCCCATGTTCGGATGGACAGCCACATCTATCCCTCCTACATAGTACCGCCTCATTATGACTCGCTGCTGGGCAAGCTGATCGTCTGGGCAGAGAACCGTGAGGAGGTGTGCGGTGTTCTGTGCTTTATCAGGATGACTTTGTGCAGGGCCTAAAATATATTCATCAGGGTATTTTTGTGTCTGATCGAAAGTCAAAGTTCAGAAGTTTGTGCATGGCTACTGATGTGCTATCAGCATTTCGGATAAGTACATTATATGTTTTTCACATTCCAGTTCCCTTAGATTCACTCCTGGGAATTTCTTTTTGTATTCCAACACATTGCATGGAACAGTAGGTTAGATTAGATCGATTGTCTGGGCTGGGGTGCACAACATATGTTGTGGTAACTCATACGCCCATGTGTGCACATGCCCCTATGTGTGTGGCACATGTGATGCTTACACAGCAGAAATTTCCAACCTGTTACAAGTATTGCCACTCCGAGCATGTCATCACAACTGGGTAATGTCATGCACTGCACAAATATCGAATCAACAAGTGTAAGACTGGTTCAAGATTGAACAGGGCTTCCCTGGCCCAGTTCAATTGTGTGGGCATCCTGTTAGCAGATGCCGGCACTGCCTTGTGTAGAACTCCTTTGAGAGCATCGGCCTTTGCTGGACAGTGCAGTGCAATGTGTCTTTGCACACATGCACATCCATTGTGTTCGTCTGCTCCCCAATTGTCCTGTCAGTTTCCAAAACATCTCGCTGAGCACCTGAAGTCGCTGCATACTGCTATACTTAAGGCCTTTTCAGGTAAAGTGGGTAGAGCAGTACTGGCAATAAATATTCATTAGGTAATCAGGCAGTGAATGTTCATTAGGACTAGGTAATCAGTACCTGCTGATTACCAAGTGGTGCTTCGTTGTACCCACGTTGCCCTACAGGGCTTTGTACTGACACCAAAATTTTGTTCACGAGAAGTTGGACCTACTTCCAAACGTTCACATGCTGTAGGCGATCACCCGGATGAACCGGGCTTTGAGCGAGATGGTGATCGAGGGCGTGCCCACCACGACAGCATACCACAAGCTCATCATGGACACAGAGGATTTCAGGCAGGGGAATGTGAACACAGGCTTCATTCCCAGCCATGCGGACGAGCTGTCCACCCCACCCGATGACCAGGTATGGGACAGTGGAATGCTGACCTTTTGCTCCCGATTTCGACAGGTCCCTTCGATAGTGTTATATTATTTTGAAGGGCCCCTTCTATAGTATTATATTATTGGAACCTAGTTCCAATTGCTTCCAGTTTTTTCAGCATATTGTGCACACAGTTTGCAGATTTGTTCCTTGTCAAGTATTTGGGTCAACTGCTTTCGCATCGATTCACAGCATGCATTGCGCTTTTCCGAATATGATAATTGGTTGGCTTGCATGTATTGGGTGTTGTGGGCCTGCGTTGACTTGCACATGTGTATGTTCCTGGTGCGTTGCTGTTGCCCACCAAAACCCCAAATACTGCAGATACGTGAAGCAAATGCGAATTCTTGGAACCCTGTGGAAGTGAAAGCATAAAGGCCATGGGCTGCCTGCTTGATGCTAAGCAATGGAAATCCTGCAGAGTGTATTACTGCAATTATGGACAAGTCCATGTACATCAGTTATGTACATCAGTGGTGTACATCACTGGGCTACTGAACCCACACTGTGCAAATCCACCCTGCAGAATCGTCAACTCAACCCATGCTCCTGACGCTCTGATAGAGGATTTCCAATTGGCATAATCAGCAGTGCGTCGTAGCCCATCTGTGTCTTGGGTTTGAGCTACGCTGCTTGTGACTGCTGATCCGATACCAAATGATCAGCCAAAGTTTCCAGCGGTTTGTGAGCGATTTTTATGGACACCCTTTCAGCCCCCAGTGATTTTGGCGGCCTGAAATTGGACGGTGTTGCGCTTGTGATGATGTGTTGGACCCGCAGTTCCAAGGCGAAGATTCTGGCATATGAAATCTGACTGACTCCACTGGATTCAGTCAGATTTCATATGCCAGAATTGGGATCTTCGCCTCACGCCATTGTGTTGGGCAGTACTTGTCTATGCTGTGCAACATTGCATTCTTCGAGAGAAATTTCCCTGGCTTGAAGTACAACTCAAACTTGTGTGCTTGTTGCATAGTGGAAGCTCAAACTGGGCAACGGGAAGAAGAGCAAAAAGGACGAGACAGTGAGCAGGGTATTGGGGCTGTCAGATGCCTCCTGAGAAGTTCTCTGGCAAAGCATTGAAACAACTGGTGGAAAATGAGGATTTGGAAACGTCTTGCAAGGAGGCGCAGCACACAGGGCGCCGGCAATTTTGCGCAGCTTGCCTTTTCTGGTTCACGTTCCTATTCTTCGCTTTGCCGATCCTCGTATCTTTACGACCGGAATGGCGTTCTTTTCTTTTGGTGTAGGAATGAGCACCAGTTCTGGGCGCCACGATCGCAATTGGCAGGGTGTGTTCCGCTATTTGTCATCCTTCCTCATTACGTTATCCACCTGATTGAGAACGGTCCAGGGCCCCTCTGTGCAGTGACGCTTTGGGTCACTCTCCCTAGGTTTGGTCAGGAGCTGATGATGGATGGTGTTCGCGAGATCTGGCTGGGCGATAATGTGAGAGCGCATGCACCCGAACGTGGCCTTGGCTGTTGGTGTGAAATGTCAATATGCTTCAACACCCACTGTGCCTTGCGAAGCCACGGTCTCTGGACCTGCGCCATGATGACTGATGGCCAGCTGCTCAGTTCAGACATTTCTTTATTCCAGACAGAGCAAGTGGCATTCATGCAAAATGGATGTGAGAATTCCCAGTCAAGTCCCATGGACAATATCGTTCCTGGCCTAGGCGACCAGGACTTGGCAACACCACGCCCAGGAAGAACATTTTCTAAATGTTAAGCTGATAATGTTTGAAATGTTAAAATCTCCTAAACTGGTAAATACTAAAGTGGTTGTCAGTTTCAAACACAGGGCCCCGCTTTGTCACAAGAGGATGTGGAAGGACCAGTGGCCAGGGCCCCTTGGACCAAGGAGGCAGTTGGCCAGCTAGTTGTAGTCCATCGTCCCTGCAGAGCACACAGGAATCTATACTCGCTCAGCGCAGGCGCCTCTTCACGATGATCGCCCTGTCCAACAAATCCTGAAAATCCTCAACAGCGCATGTGTCGCCATGCCACAGGTCGCACCAAGCCTGTAGCAAATCCTGGGTACCCACCACGCAGCTGCTGGAGGGCACTGGTGATTGTTCAATGTGCATGGAAGCCCTGCGGTTGGGCGTCCCGCTGTTGTGGCACGCCCCTGTATGATCGCCAGAAGGCACCCAGCTTGCGTACCCAAATAACATTAGGGCACATGTGCTACACGCTAAACGGGGCCAGTACATATTGTAAATGCGCTGGTCAGGCAGCACAATGCCTCGACGGGGCATTACACACGCAGCATCCAATTGCAGCACTTGCATAATAACCTGCAACATTGACATCCTAATCTGCCGACGCAACCGAATTGGCATGAATTTCAAATCTGCAAGGCACAAAATCCCACGCCATAGCCCATCGTTGCATTTATGCGCCCATGCTGCCAGGCCGAACGAGGCTGCCATCGACGTTGGCTTTGAGGCTTGCTGACTTGTTAGGGTTGCCTTTGGTTTCGCATGTGCTGCGGCTGCCCATTTCGTTGCCCACAGTCGCTGCCCTCAGACGTCAGTCACCTACATCCTGCACCGAGTGGATGAAGGTACGCTCGCACGAACGATACCACGCATCCTGCGTTCAGACCCTTGCGAAGCCCCACATGCTGAAAATCTTCACAGGATCCAGCACATTAGCTCCATTCCCTACCGAAGAACTTGTACGGCCAACTGCGCACAATTCAGCGTGGCTACTGACAGCCACCAATATACTCCATGGTGTCACACCTTTGAGACATTATCCTCGATCGGTCAACATGCCTTTCCCATGTAGTATCCATGGCCTCCACCAATTGAATGTATGGGTCCCCGAGCTCCATGCCTGGTTGCAACAACGCCCAAGGGCTCATTTGCACGTGCTTCCTCTTGATGTATATTTTGTCGCCAGCAACGTATTTCAAGAGGCTGCTGGTTGCAACTTGGTGTGGAGTTGAAGCCTTGTAATCAAAGCGCTCGTACTGATTCCGTTCCTCCTCCATTTCATCGTTGTTGTACAGCAGGCGCCAGCAACAGCAGGGGCCATACGGATAGAAAGCAATGGGCAGAATCTTGCTCATCAGCAGTTCCCCTATTGCCTGCACGTATCTCCAATCCAGCTGGAAGGATGCAGAAGGCACTTCGTTTGTCCATCTGACCATTTCTGCAAAATCAGAGCTGGACTGGAGTTCCATCCAGCGTTTGGCCTTGCGCAATTGTTTGCCCCAAAAAAATTTGCCCACCCTCGATTTGCTGACGTTGATGTAGCTCCATTCGATGGCAAATCCAAATGCGCTGATGTTAGTGACTCTGATGCTCTTGACAACCGTCTTCACTCTGTTCCATATTTTCTTCCATTTGGGGTTTCTTCTCACAAGCCAGGTCTGACCTGTGAACACAAGGTATGTACTCTTGAACCACAGTGAGGCTTTTTCGTGCTGCTCAGTACTGTACTCTTCGCTGGGAAACCCCAGCATCTGGGCAACCTGCCCATTTCCATCTCCTAGGGACACACTCGGTTGCCGAATGGCCAAACCATCCATATCTTCAATTTCTGGCTCTTCTGGCTCTTCCAGATCTTCCCGCTCTTCCTGCTGTCTAAGCTCTTGCAGATCTTCTGGTTCTTCAGGTTCGCTGGCTGCAGATTCTATCCGCTGAAGCTCTTCACTTTCAGCGACAGCCATGACAACGCCAGTCAAGTCCATCCAGTCCCCAGTTTCCTTGTACTGCAGTTCAGTCTGCCCACATATTGTCTGCAACAGAATGGAGTTGCAGCTGATGGGATTGTACACAATCCGAACACCCCTGGCCACAATATATACATTTGCTCTCTTTGCCTTTGCCCACCTCAATTTTTCTCGCACCTGCTTTTCAAACTCTGAATGAGACCCAGTCAAGCCAATCTCTTTCCTTATCCAGGAGGCACCCCCAGACAAAGAAACAAACCATGGGGGGGCATGTACAGTGAACCTGTCATCGCAAAATACGTGGTTGAACAGAAAGGGAAGCAATTCAAGAAGTTGCCTACCATAGCGAGCTTTGGATACCAGTATCTTCTCTGACCTTGAATCATCAGAACGGCCAAAGATTGGAAACCGCTGAACTTCAACAGCTAATTGTTCCCTTGGTGGACATTCGCCAGGACACTGCCCCTGACACAGCCCCTCCACACTCCGATCCAAAGTCAGATATTCAAGAAACACATCTGGAGAACTCACAAGATCACGTCGCCGATAAACCAATGCTAAATTGGTCATGTCAGGACAATGCTGCAGCACATCCAGGATATGTGTGTGAATGTCGCCCTTGCACTGTTTCCCGATTGCCCAAGATAAGGAGTCATCAAGCCTCAACTTGAACGACCGCTCAGAATTGAAAAATGTATCAGGGGTCAGGCAGTGCACTATCTTTGTCCATAGAATTCCACAATTTATCAATAGACACTGTGCCAGTGTATTGATGCCTTCCATCCACAATGCTACAGGTGACTTCAGTGTGCCGTCCTCAATGGGCACATGAATGGGCATGTGCATTGGCAAGGGCTCGTGTGCGGCCATGGCTCCAATCCCCATGACACAAAGGCGGCCAAGACACGCCCACAACAAATGTGCAATGTAATTTGTCATTAGTCTGCCTGCCAGGCACCTCTGATATACCAGAACTGTATCACTTTCACTTTCCCAAACACAAGACCCTGGCAAGTGCAGCACCAAATCTGTCAGTGTCTGGAGCTGCGACCCCAGCACGACGTCTTTTGCCTCTTCCAGCATCTGCTCTATGCTGGTAAACGTTTGTGCATTCCAGTGGTAGATCTCCCCATCAGGATGAAGTACTCTCCTTATCCAGGCTCTGCTCTCTACACCACGTGTGGACTGGCTGACCCCAACTTCAAAAGTATGTGTTGATTGGCTTCCCTCGTCAGCCTGCTGCTTCTCCTCTGACAGCTCGCTGGCTTTGATGATAGTTTGTACCTGCTGCTTTTGCTTTGCTGACAATGCCTGACCTGCATGAGAAATCAGGTCTGCCTGCTGGCAATGCGACGTAACTGAATGTTCCTGCTCTGCGACTATCACCCCTTGCAGACCTAGGGGTTGTTGGCCTTGGGTAAAGTCAGCAGCTCTGCTAGGCTCTCCACATGCCTCTCTCCCGTGATCGTTTTCTGTCATTTCAGAGATCTATTCTTGCCTTCCTTGCCAAAATACTCCCTGCACACGAGATTTACTTGAGCTGACACAAATGATACACCGCAAAATAAACAGGCTCAATTTGCCTCATTCATATTTTAGGTGTAGTTAACTCTCACCTGCAGTATGGCACTGCTTTCTTGTAGTCCATGCAGAGGACTGATCACACCATATGCATTCACCTTACCAACAAGGTAATTTGACACCCAAAAAGCTAGGAAAGCAGGTCGGATAGAGCTTCAACTTCTCTAGATAACTAGGTTTATCATCTGTAGTGCGAGCCAGCAGATGGCAATGCAGGGTGCTCCAATTCTGCACAAAGCAACCTCTCTCGCTGGAAGGAAAGTAGGTCCATTCAAGTGAAGGCTGAGTACCGTGTCGTGAACGTGGGTGATCCTATGACTGGCCAATCACAGGTCGACTGAGCTCCGGCTGTCATTCACAGGAGCAAATGGCGGTCAGCAGTGTTCGCAAGTGGGCGACATTTTGGCATCCAGATACTCAGCTTCCAGGGCACCAACAGGCTCCTGGGAAGCAGTTGTTCAAGCAGAAGAGCTGGCGCGCTGCATATAGGGGAAGCATCTGGAGCTGAACTTGGCCAGAAATCTTGCGAGGAACCCCTCTGCATTCGTGATGCTGGTGCGAAGGTGACCAACGAGTCTGACGAAATTAGCGATGACGTCGAGATGGCCTGGACGCTCGCATCCTGCCTCTCATTGACCTTGTGCCATTCACTGCCGTCCTTTCCTGCGCTTGGAGCGACTGGTTACAGCAAAGATCGCAGCCGAGTCGTCCGACAGCCAAAGGGCGTCCTGGCAGCGGCCAACCCATCATCCCGTGAAAGCTCCAGGCACGCGTTGGGAGAGGCACGCAATCCTCGAATCCCCATACAAATGGGCAAGCCAAGGCATGCGCCCTGCCAAGGCGCACGAGTCCAGTCGAGCGATCTGGCCGTCCAGAAGGTGGTGTTCCACAGCGCAGGTGGGCCCAACGCTGGTGCCCAAGCGCTGGACCGAGATTGCGGCGATGCTCACCGGGGTGGGAAACCATGGACAGCCGTTCAACTTCACAGGTTGCCTTTGCCGCACAGCCCAGGCCTCGAGCTGCGTCCCTTGTGGTGCGACGGCCGCTGGGGTCCTTCACCCCCAGCGGATGCCATGGTGTTCAATGCCGAGGCTGCATATGTAAATGGGGATGGTAGACGTATCAACAATCCGCTTGAGCTGAAAACTGATGGCCCCAAAAGGATCCGGTGGGAAGGGCGTTGCCCAGGAACGTACTCCGGCGTGTCTCTATCCAACCAAAGCACCTCTGATCCAGTTGAGCAATTTCTGCCCTGAAGTCGCAACAAGTGACGGGCATCTTTTTGCAAATGGTAGCCCTTTTTGGGGCCGTCGTGTCAATGTGTTTTGTGACTTGCCATTGGAATAGCAAGTGGCTGACTTGCAAAAAGCATTCCATTAAGCGTAGTTCAGGCAGTGCATCATGGTTTTAGCTATTAGTCGGGTTCACGGGATTCAAATCGTACATTTCGGTATTCCGAAGCGCTGTAAGTCGACAATGGACAAGCCCGCAACGATGACAAGGTGCATGGCCTCTGTTGACCTCACCACATTGTGCCAAGTTGGCACTGCCAACTTGAGCTGCGGCAAATTGTCAAATGACACACATGTATCAGCGCACATAATCTGAGTACGTCACCTTGGTGGACAGTGGGATTTGCGATGGTATTTTCTTAGTGATAGCTTAGGAGTTGGGGTTCTGGCCCGCACTTAAATTTGCTTGCACATAGGTGGGTCATCGCATCACTAAGTTTACGTTTGAACGCACCAAGCGTTCACCTCACACTATCATGCACCTCACCAACTTCCGCAGCCTTCCAATGTGGTCGAAGAAGGACCCGCAATGCTGTATTCCCAAGCCCACGCCCTTCTTCAACTGCGGAAGCAGTGGTTGGCATACCGCAATATGTGGCCAGGGCAGGTGTTCCACGCGATGCGGAAAGTTCACTTGATATTTTGAGATCGCCCTTGGGGGCGGAGGCCACGCTCACACCTATATTCAATCTACAGATTGTCCAGAGAATCGTAGACGTTGATGCAATGCAAGGCAACGGTTCGAACTGTTGGTGCCCATGCACCAGGAAAAAAAGGGCCAAATAACACGTGTTCAAACGTGTACAAAGTTTACGGGTTTGTGTTATTTTTGCGTTCTTAGCGTGTAAAACTATGGTGAAATGTGTTTTATGTGTGTTTGCAAAAGTGTTATTTGGCCCTTTTTTTCTTAGTGATGCCAACGGCATCAGCCTGAATTTAGCAAATATCCACATGTCAATTTTGACAAGTGTCGATGTGTATGCGGACTCTCAGTCAACCTGATACGCTGGTCCTGCTACAGTATTGTTCAGCATTACATAAATTGCATTCTACACGCAAAATTGCATGAACTTCTACCTGTGCTTCAGACAACCGGTTGTCATGACCAAGTACCAGTACCAAGTTCTGGCGTACATGGCGACAGCCGTAAAGGCAACGTGTGGAGTTTCTGCGGCAGCAAAGGACGCACCCAAGATCAGAAGCCTTGCGCCCCATGATGAACCAAAAATCCGATATGGGAAGGGAGCAGTGTCAAACGGCTGCAAACTGCCGGCCACATGGTGCATCGAAAGATGAAAAGAGAAAGGGCGAATCCCGTGCATCTGTGCGCTCGAATGGAGCCACCGCCTTCTAGCCAGTGTTGCACGAATGACTGCAAAGTCTGGGTGCCAGCTCGTGCGTATCGTGGTGTTCGAGAACAACATGGTGCTCAATATAATGTGCCTGAAACAGATATCAATGTGCGATAGACGTTGGATGTGACCTGGATATTTGAAGTGCGCGGGACGGCTTACTCACAATGGCAAAACCAGCACCCGAGCTGCGAGAACAATGACATGACAAACCACTGTCTTTCGAATCTATTATCTGCAGATCATAGTGATTTTGCGCACCATGTTCATAGTGCTTCAATACGTTGACGATGTCCTGCAGAGCTATGATGCACATCATATTCTGGAGGACATTGTCAAACGCCTCATTCAACAAGAGCCAAGCCGCAGTGGGGCCGGCAGCCACGAGCTCACTGACGTGGCGCGACATCCATCTGGCTGAGACTCGCAGCTTGCCATGCTGCCGCTCAAGCAACCAGGCTTGGTTTTTACGTTTACGTTTACGTTTTTACTTTTACGTTTTTACACGCAAAAACGCAAATTTGCAAAAGGCCCTATTTTTGCGGCTATTTTTACGTTTTTACGGCTCCCTGGGACGCCCAGATTACACAATGAAAGTTGCGTACAATGATCAGTCCTCCGCCATATCCAGCACTGGCAACACAGTGTCCACCTTGCCCTTGGCAAGGGCGATAATGGTGTGTAACAAAAACTCGTTTTCCGCCCCTTCCAGGGCGTCTGGCTGCCATTCCACGGACTCTATAAGTCTGTATGTACTGTCCTTATGTACACCGGGCAGTTTTTACGTTGTATTTACGTATTTTTACGCATTTTTACGCGTTAAAACGTAAAAACTATTTTTACGCGTAAAAACGTAAATACGATCAGTTTTTACGGCGTAAAAACCAAGCCTGCAAGCAACGAACATGACAGGAGGCGATAGCAGAGGCAGCCATTCAGCGGGAGGCGGCAGGCGGTGCGACAGTCGCGAGGATCTCCGCGGGTTGGGAGGGTGTGGGGCCTCACCGATGGGCAGGATGAACATGAGATTGCTGTGGACGTTGCACACATAGGGGACCGTTGCGAGGAGGACTTCATTGGGATCTGTGCCATTAAGCATGGCTGAAACTGGTTGATGTTTTTCTGTTCGACTGATTTTTGAAGTTTGGTCAGTTGATGAAGCAAAGGCGAAGCAAAGGCGCCTTCATTTTATTGGATGCTGCATTCATATGCAATGTGGCTTAAAACTTGAGTGTGCAAATTTGCACGTGCCATTAAAAGTACTTGCACGAAAATGCAATCAACTACCCTCCTAATGCGTTTCTGCCAAGTACGACGTTGGTTGGGTGTGCGCCGGCTGGCCCGTGCAGGTGCCGCTTTCTGTGGGTCATTCAGGGCCATTAGTTTCCGGTGGTTTTTGTCACCCCTGTACCCGGGGTCAGCTTTGGCCGTCAGAAATAAGGACAACCACTTGGTCCCTGTAACCTGGGCGTAGACAAGGGAACCGGTCAAGCTGGTCCACAGTTTTGGCGGGAGGTTTGGAGGCGAATGGAGGCGGCTGCTTAGGCCTGACCCTGGGCTCCCCCCTTTATGTTGTCTTGCCCCCTCCCCCCCCATGCAGTGAGTTTAGGTTTGCTGCTGGTTGGAGAGGGAATTGAGCAGCAGGGAAGAGTCGCCGACTCAATTTTGGGTCTGCATCTGGGTGGCATTAAGTACTATGCGAAGCGAAGGGCACATTTGAAGTGGATTGCCATCCAGGTCTCGTGTTAGTGAGGTGATCGACACCAGTACGTTTATGTGTAATGTATTGAGGAGGAGGTTGGGGGGAGGAACGGTTGGGTAGGAATCCTTCGACTAGGTACCGGTCGCTATTGCATGCCAAAGCATGATCGCTGGAAAATTTTTAATGAGCATGCTCTGACATGCAACATTAGCAAGGGTGACTAGTGGGCAGCATCCGGTTTGTGCTTTCAACAAGTGTATCTGGGCAAATGTACTACAGCTATGTAGCTGTCATGATACCTTTCGCATCTTTGAGTGTGACGTATACGTACGTTCAAGTACTAGAGCAGCAGCGCAGGGTCTTGAAAGAGCGTCGCTCGTGCAATATTGGAATCAGAAGATTTGTTCAGCAATACAGCAATAAGCATGAGTTCCAAATCCATAAGATACAAATTTACATCATAACGGCACAATGTCTTGTTCCTGCACCCCCGCTGCCGCGCCAATCTGGTTGCGCTCGACATTGCCTTTTCAAGCTTGGTGGCCTCGAAAAGCTTTGCCTCTGTCCTTCTGCTTCGGATATACTGCTGCTATCCATTTCTCTTCAACCCAATTTCCTGAGTCACTAAATTCCTTCCCTAGAAAGAAGGGCGCATGCCATCATGCACTATTTAATGAAAACAAACCTAACCTCTGAAAATGCACAAGGATTGGAGGTCAAAACTCCATTCCCTGGCTGAAAATATCTCGCCGTCGACGGTACACATTGTCCGCTGTGGATCCTACCATATCTGTACAAGATCGTGCTTTCAAGAAGACATACTGCCTTCAGCAGATTGCTGACACCTACCATTGTACCCCATGGTGCCGCCCCTTTGAGATGTTATCCTTGATGGGTTGCCACCTTTTCACAAGGAGATGGGGAAGGACCAGTCGCCGGGCCCCTTGGCTCAAGGAGGCAGTTGGCAGCTAGTTTTATTCCATCGTCCCCGCAGAGCACACAGGAATCCACACTCGCTCTGTCGACCGCCCTGTCTAATAGCTCGACTGAACAACATCCGGAAAATCTTCAGCGTCGCATATGTCGACATCCCCAACGGCAGATTCCTCCATGCCTGCAAAGTTTGGGTATCTGCTGCGCATCCGCTGGGAGGCACCAGTGTTTGTTCAATGTGTCTGGCGGCTCAGCGGTTCAGACGCCCACCTGTGCTCCCAGCGGCACGCCACAGGATGATTGCTAGAAATTTCTATGGCACATACCTGGAAGTACGGCGTGCAGTGGACATACGCAAATGGAAATTCGCGTGACACAGAACACTGTACTGTACACATTTTGGAACTTGCAAGTAGAACTGGCACAGAGGTGAACTACACTCCAGTAATGTACTTAATACGGCATGGTGTCAGCTCTCTGTCGGACTCAAAGTGACATGATCGCATACTTCTAAATCCCGAATTACTTCAGGCATGTCAATGCGATCGGTTTGCTGAACTCCAGGATTCGGGGCTGTTTGCTGCGACAGTAAGTCGTTCATGATCCCACCGCACATGTTCCGTGTAAACGGCGTATACATGGCATGTACATGTACATGGCTCCTTCTGACGTTGCAGCAATTGCAGTATTGATACTAATGCCCAGCTTGAGCTGCCCGCCAACTCATAAATTATATTGCACAGAATTACTGCACAGAATTGCCTACAACCCGATGTGATCGCTATCCCTGGTGTGCCACATTGTTGAGCAATGGATTTGATGATGATATTATTTGCGTTGCCCACAGCACTATTTATAGTATGAACACGCACCTTGGATCACCCCCAAATTGGTCGCACATGCGATAGCCCTCATGCCAATAGAGCAGCGCGCGGCAGCAGCAAGTAGCCCCCAACACTGCCACACAACTCTTGGACCCCTGCAGCTTGCCAAGATGGTCCGAGGAGGATCCTCCGTGCTGCATACCATAGCCGACGTCTTTCTTCCGCGGTGGAAGCAGCAGAAGTTCTATCAGGGCATGTGGTGCTCATGATGAATGTGGCGGTACGGGTCGGCCTGGGGCACAGCGACCATGCTCTTACCTATCACCAGGCTGAGCGGCAGGACCTGTCCGGGAAAGTGAGTTCCCGTAAGCAGTTTCATGACGCAACTTCATGAAAGCAGTACCTAATCAAGAACGCATGTGTTCCTCAAAAGTGACCATTTTTGGGGCTAGTTACAGTAGTGTTCGGACGTGGAGCCACGAGGATCTCAGCTCCGCATGCCTTCGAGGAAGCAACGCATCCCCAGGAAGCGACAGCATGGTGAGCAATTTGGTGGGAGGCAGCACACAGTGTGGCAGTCGTGTTGAGGATCGCACCGAAATAGGAGAGGCTGGGCCCATTGCTCAACTGATAGGCAGGGTAGAAGCGAGGTTGCTGTGGACGGTGTAAAGTAGGCACCCGCGGATGCTCAGTACGGCCGTAGTGAGGATTCCATTTGTGATTCATGCAACGGCCATCAATAAGATAAAACTAGTTGATATTGATCAACTCAAATCAGTTTTGAAGTATCATCAAAGTCACCACCAATTCCTTAGATGGTGCATTTGATGGAAGTGGCTGATTGGTTGGGCAAAAGCGCGTGAACGAAAAAGGAACGAAGTGGGATGGCCTGTGCAGGGCACCGAGTCTGAAATGCACTTGTTGGTTGAATAAAGCGCCGATGCGTCCACATCCAGTGCTGCGGTGCTGTAGCCTCATGGCGAATCACCTCTGCCGCCGGGAACAAGCACACACCAGAAAAAGGGGCAGAGACGAACTATCTGGTAGTGACCGAGGCGAAGAAACAGAGCAAAGTTTATCGAAGGTGCAGGCCAATTCGATATCCTAGCCTGGATCTGACGTATCTCTGCCAGGCGAGATCGCGAAGGCCAAGCGCAAAAAGCCATGCACATCGCGTTTTGAGGCTTGCTGGCGTGGAAAAGCTTCGTGTGTGCCCTTCTGTTTTGGATGCACTTTCCATTTCCATTCGCCCACAGTTCCCAGCCCAACCACCTGGGTCAGCCAATTCCTTCCAAAATAAATGAACGCACATTATAACGAACCGTCTTACACAACATTCTGCGTTCACATCCACAGCACAACGCCAAATTCTCAAATCTACAAGGGTCGGATGCACATTATCATGAATCGTCTTACACAACATTCTTCGCTCAGATCCACAGCACATCGCCAAATTCTGAACGTCTACAAAGGTTGAAGCTTGAAAGCGCCATTGCCTCGTTGCAGAACTAGTGCCATCAAGCCAACTTATCGAAGACATACTCTTCGCTGTAATTTTGCGATCTCGTGCAGGAATATTCCTTCAACATTATGCACTAATTTGAGATCTACTCTTTTGAGATCTATTTGAGATACACATACAGTAGGAGTCCCTATATAGCGGCCCCCCCCCGTGACATGGCAAAAAGGCGGGCGCTATTGGGGGCCGGGGGCGCTATTGTGTCAAGGTGATACCCTGAGCAACCGGTGTAAAGTGTACCCTGGCCGCCACTGTAGGGAGTACCCTAAACTGCCGGTGTAGGGGTATCATGACCGCCGGTGTAGGGGGTATCATAGCCGCTGGTGTAGGGGGTACCCTGGCTGCCAGTATAGGGTGTACCCTGGCCGCCAGTAGGGGGTACCCTAACTGCCAGTGTACGGGGTACCTTGACCGCCAGTGTGGGGGGTACGGTACCCCCAGCCTGCTGGGTCATACCGGCTTTTGGGGCCAGCGACTTTCCCGGCGCCGAAGTCACGGGCGCTGGAGCCTGTCGCAGTGAAACAAAGCACTACGGGAACGGTGACGAGCCGTAAAGGGAGTCGCTAAACTTAGACAGGTCGCTAAATAGGGGTCGCTAAACAGGACCCCTGTACAAGTTTGAGGTCCCACTGCGCAACAAAGCTGCATAAAGTACTACATAAATGGTGACATGCCAAAAAAGGGGGCGCTATTGGGGGCAGGGGGCGCTATTGGGGGGGCGCTATACAGGGACCCCTACTGTACTGCAAAGTTCATTGTACAATGCATATCATATACAATTGGTACACAATTCATTCTTGGCGATCGAAAGATACACACTGTACAAAAAAATTCACACTTTAGGCACGGATGGTACACATTTAGTACACAATTCATCGTGGAGGCTCAGAAAAAGACACATTTCACAAAACACGTTTCTCATTCTGGTTATAACTACACGCTTTTTGGACATTATCAAATCGCTGAACAACAGTACGCGGATTAGTACACAATTTTTTCTGGCACTGCACAGCACAAGTTTTTGTAGACCATGTCATCTGGCCTGTTTTTACTAATTAATCTTGCCTTCGATAATATGTGGCGCCTCCTGCAGATTGCTGGCAACCCGCAACATACTACATGGTGGCGGCATGGGCTCACCCCGCACCATCTCACAGACACCTCGCATTGATTTC
>CAJHUC010002302.1:0-19980 GCA_905146915.1 Ostreobium quekettii | reverse complement strand
TGATGATCTGCGCCTCCTGCTCGAAGCGGCGCACGATCATGCTGTCCCGATGTGCTTGAACCGAAGCGCTCGCGTCGGCGCGAGGGCGCACGATCTTGATGGCGACATCGCGGTTCATCGCCAGGTGTCGCGCGCGGTACACAGAGCCGTGCGCTCCCTGCCCGAGCAAATCACCGAGCTGGTACTTGCCATCCAGAATGTCGTTCTCGATCTGCATTTGAATTTCGAGTGCCATGAGGGGCTAGACAGGAGCCCGAATCAAACCATACACCCTGAGATGTGTCGAGACTGTTGGGGTTTCAGAGTGATCGGAGCGATGGAAGATGACCTATCGATTTGTGGGCGAGCGCGGTGAGTTCAATGTGGTGCGCAAGGGGATCTCGCGCGCCTTCTGGAATGATATCTATCACTGGCTGATCAAGCTCAGTTGGCGCTACTTCTGGCTCCTGCTCGTGGCGATCTATGGAGGCGTGAACGTCCTGTTCGCCATCCTGTTCATGCTGGGTGGGGATTGCATCCACGGGGCCGATCCGAACAGCTTCTCGGATCATTTCTTCTTTAGCATCCAGACGATCGCCACGATCGGCTACGGCGCGCTCTACCCGAAGACGCTCTACGCGGACTTGTTGGTCTCCATCGAGGCGTTCCTGGGGGTCGTGATCACGGCGCTCTCGACGGGGCTCGTGTTCGCCAAGTTCTCGCGTCCCACAGCGCGCGTGTTGTTTAGTGACCGGGCCGTGATCACGGAGTTTAACGACGAGCGCACGCTGATGTTTCGCATGGCGAACCTGCGCGGCAATCAGATCGTCGATGCGACCGTGGATGTCTCCTTCGTGCGCTTCGAGACGACCTCCGAGGGGGAGCGTTTCCGGCGCTTCTATACGCTCCCGCTAAAGCGACGCCGCACCTCGATGTTCGCGCTCAGTTGGACGGTGATGCATGTCATCGACGAGGAGAGTCCGCTCTACGGACTCTCTCCCGAGGATTGGGAGGAGGATCAGGCCGAGATGATCATCTCGATGAACGGCGTCGATGGAACCTTCGGGCAGATGATCCACGCGCGCTACTCCTACACCATCGACGAGGTCGCCATCGACGCGAGGTTTGTCGATATCCTGACGGTGCGCGAGGACAACATGCTCGAGGTCGACTTCTCACACTTCCATCACGTGGAGTGATTCGAGAGCGCCAAAGTCTGGCGAACCCTGGCGATCTTGCGGACATGGGGGGATTGGTTTAGGAATGAAGGAGAGATAAAAGCACTTCGTGGAACCTATCCAAGACTTCAAGCTGGAGCAGGTCGATGTTCGATCGCCTCTCGAGGAAGCGCGTCGTTTTCATTCACGCGCTTCTTGTTATTTTCGCGATGTTCGTGTGGGTGGGGGCACCGACGAGCGCGTTCGCGCAGCAGCAACAGCAACCGACGCTGACTTCCTTTCAGGTCGAGCACTTCGAGCCGCTGCCTTCGCAGGGCTACAACTTGCTCAACATCAGCAAGTCCGATGTGCTCCCTCACCTGCGCTTTAGCGCGGGGTTGTTCTTCCACTACGCCAACGATCCGATCCAGGTCGTGCCGCTGATCACCGATGACGTGGATGATGGCGGTGAGCGTTTGATCCAGCATCAGCTCAAGACGGAGGTGTTGGGATCGATCGGGTTGTTCAACATCGTCGAGCTCGGCTTCGCGCTCCCGGTGATTCCCTTCCAGTCAGGCGGAGATCTCGGCGCGCTCGGCGCGCCGGGGCAGAGCGTGGATGGTGCGGCCATCGGTGATTTGCGCATCATCCCCAAGGTGCAGATCCTCAACCCGAACAAGTTCGCCGGTTTTGGCGTCGCGTTCTTGCTCCCGCTGTACGCTCCCATCGGAGACACCGACTCCTTCCAGTCCGACGGCGCCTTCCGCCTCGAGCCACGCCTCAACGTCGACTGGCGACACGAGGTCGGCCTGGCCATCTCCGCCAACCTCGCCTACCAGCTGCTGCGCCCCACGACGACCGCGGCGAACTACGTCAGCGACGACATGTTCCGCTGGGGTGTGGGGCTCGAGCTTCCTTCTGGCGTGGACATCATGCGCGTGATCGGCGCGATCTATGGCAACATCTCCATCGCGGACGCCGAAGCGGTCACCTCCACGGGCGATCCCGCGCAGTTCGACAAGGGCAAGCCCGTCGAGGCAGAAGGGGGCTTGCAGTTCTTCTTGCCCGCCGATCTGGTCGTCAACGCTGGCGCTGGCGCCGGTTTGACGAGCGGTGTGGGCGCTCCTGATTTTCGCGTCTTCGCCTCGCTCAGTTATACGCCGCGCGAGTTCGATCGTGATGGTGACGGGATCCTCGATAAAGAGGACGCCTGCCCCAATGACGCCGAGGATTTCGACAAGTACGAGGATCAGGATGGCTGCCCCGAATACGACAACGACAGCGATGGCTTGATCGATCCTGATGATCGCTGCCCCAACGAGCCAGAGGATATCGACAAGTTCGAGGATGAGGATGGCTGTCCTGACCCGGACAACGATCGCGATCGCATCCTGGACAAAGAGGACGAGTGCCCTGACGAGGCCGAGGATATCGATAACTTCGAAGACGAGAACGGCTGCCCGGATCTCGATAATGACAGTGACACGATCCCCGACGCCGAGGATCAATGTCCGCTCGAGCCCGAGGATCTCGATGGCTTCCAGGACAAGGATGGCTGCCCCGATCCTGACAATGACCGGGATACGGTCCTCGATGTGAACGACGAGTGCCCTGACGAGGCTGGCGTTCCAGAGGAGAAGGGTTGTCCGATCAAGGATCGCGACAAGGACACCATCCCCGACAAGGTCGACAAGTGCCCCGACAAGCCCGAGACCTTCAACGGCGTCAAGGATGACGACGGCTGCCCTGATGGCAAGGAGACGGTGGTCGTGACCGAGACCGAGATCAAGATCTTCCAGAAGGTCTTCTTCGACACTGGCAGGGCCACGATCAAGAAGAAGTCGTATCCGTTGCTCAACACCGTCGCGCTGGTGCTGATCCGCAACCCGCAGATCACCAAGGCGCGCGTCGAGGGCCACACCGATGATGTCGGCGACGAGTATGACAACCTCGAGCTCTCGAGGCGTCGCGCCGAGGCCGTGCGCGCGTACCTCATCGACCAGGGCGTGCCGCCTTCCCGGCTCGCGTTCGAGGGCTATGGCGAGGATCGTCCGCTCTGCAAGGACATGCCCGAGCTGCTCGAGAACAAGCGTCGCAACGCGCGCAAGATCAAGTCGTGTCGCTCGGACAACCGCCGCGTCGAGTTCCGCATCACCGAGGTCAACGGCAACCCGATCGAGGCGGATGATTCTGTCCTGATCAAGAAGCGAAAGAATTCTGGTGAGATCAGGCTCGACTGAGCGTCTTCTCCTGGACAAGAAGCGAGCGAGGGCGCGGTGATTCTCACCGCGCCCTCGCTCGTTTCTTGTCTGGTTGTCGAGGGGTCAGCCCTCTTCGCCGAGCGCTCTCCCGCGCGTGGCGTTGTAGAGATCGCTCCTCAGGGTGAGCAGCTCCTTTGTGACGCCGACCTTGTAGGTGTGCGGGTTCTCGAAGCGGCGGTGTTCTTCTGGCAGGAGGTCGAGTCGAGAGGTCGAGTACGCGGCGATCTCTGCGATGCTCCTGTCTTCGAGCACGCGTTCTCCCTCCTTGACCACATCATGCAGGAGTTCTTCGCGTTGCAAGCTCGCGACCTTGGAGCGCTGTTCGGGGAAGAAGGGGTGATAGATCGTCTCGATGGAGGGGCCTGCTTCGCTGGCGAGCGAGATGGCGTCCCCGTAGAAGTTGCCGTTGGCGTCGAAGTAGCGCCACAGGTTCTTGTCCCCGGGGAAGTTCACCTTGGTGAAGTTGTCCGAGATCTTGAGGCAGGGCTCGCCGTCGCGCACGGCGAGCTTGTAGACGCCATCGAGCGCGCCAGCGTCGTGACCTGTGACGAGGCGTGTTCCCACGCCGTAGAGGTCGATGGGGGCGCCTTGACGCTTGAGGCTCTCGATGAGGTGCTCGTCGAGCTGGTTGGTGGCGTAGATCTTTGTTTCGGTGAGTCCCGCCTCGTCGAGCATGGCGCGCGCCTTTTTGCTCAGGTAGGCGAGGTCTCCCGAGTCGAGGCGGATCGCCTCGAGTGATTTTCCCTTGGCGGCGAGCTCCTTGCCGACGGTGATGGCGTTGGGGACGCCAGCGCCCAGGGTGTTGTAGGTGTCGACGAGCAGGACGCAGTTATTCGGGTAGAGGTCTGCCCAGGCGCGGAATGCCTCGATCTCGTCGTCGTAGTGTTGAATCCAGGCGTGCGCCTGGGTGCCACGGAGCGAGAGGCCGAGTTGGAAGGCGGCGTGCACGTTGGAGGTGCCGCTCGCGCCGCCGATCATGGCCGCGCGTGATGCTTGCAGCGCGCCCATGCCTTGCGCGCGGCGCAGGCCGAACTCGACGAAGGGGGCGCCCTTGGTGGCGAGCTTGATGCGCGCGGCCTTGGTGGCGATCAGGGACTGGAAGTTCAGGGTGTTGAGCAAGAGGGCTTCGAGCAATTGCGCATCGAGCATGCTCCCCTCGACCTGGAGGATCGGTTCGAGAGGGAAGACGACCTCGCCCTCGTGCGCGGCGCGGATGTTCCCTTTAAAGCGCCAGGTCGAGAGGTAATCGAGGAAGTCCTTGTCGAGTCCAGCCTCGGCCAGGAATGCCAGCGAGGTCTCGTCGAACTGGAGGTTGTCCAACCTGTCGAGGAGATCGCCCAAACCGGCAAAGATCACGAAGCCGCCCTCGAAGGGGAGGGAGCGAAAGAAGTAATCGAAGCAAGCGCGCTTGTCGGCGCGACCGGCGCGCCAGTAGCCTTGCGCCATGGTGAGCTCGTAGAAATCAGTGAAGAGCTCGACGTGCTCGAGGTCGCCTCGGGTTGCGCTGGACATGGTTTCTCTCGTGCGAGGAGTCGTGAATATGTGTAGGGAGGAGGCGAGCTCCTCCTTGTAGGTTGGCGTTTCCAAATACGGGCTGACCATAAGCGCTGGTAGGGGCGCGGGCAAGGGGACGAGATTTTTTGTTCGAAACCTCTTGACAGATCAGACGCGGATGTCTAAAACCCATCCTCCCAAGCGCAGCAGACTGCTTCGGGACAACATATGCGAAGATAGCTCAGTAGGTAGAGCACGGCCCTGAAAAGGCCGGTGTCGGCGGTTCGAGCCCGCCTCTTCGCACCTTGCAAGAGACCCGGTTTTCGAAAGAAGACCGGGTCTTTTGCTTTTTTGGCTGTTTCGCGCCATATCGGGCATGGATATCCCCCACCGCCCTCGCCCAAAAATCGGATAGGGGCAACAGGTTGCGCTCGCGGGGATCATCGAGTAGAACGTTGCACCGGTAATCTTGGAGGGGTCCTACATGTGGGTCCTCCGAGCAAATACTGAAAGAGCTCACGCCTGTGATCTTTGGATGTCCTGGCGAGTTCGCCGAGCCACCTCTTGCTCAAACCTACACATGTGTGTTTACGGCGGTATGACGGGAGAGTGAATTGATCGTGATTGATGAAAAAGGAAGTAAGGACATGAGTCATCATGCGCCCAAACGGAGTGCACTGTTGAAGACGATCGCGCCGAGCGTGATGGCAGCCACCACACTCGGTGTGCTCTCGCTTGGCGGCATTAGCGGTTGTGATACGCTCGCGCAGATCTCCTTCTCGGACCGTGAGTTCGGGGAGTTGCAGATCATTGGCCTGACGCCCGAGGCAGGATCATGCCAGGGGTCGACAGGGGATGCGATCATGCGTTTCGTGATGATCGACACCGACAGCGCTGCGATCAGCAACGAGACGGTGATCGGCGGGAGCACGGTCGCTCCGGTGAGAGGAGATCTCGCGATCAACACGCCAACCTACTTCTCCTTTCCCGATGTCGAGTGTGCCTCCGACGATGATTGCCCGACCGGGCTGGCGTGCGGTGTGGCAGATGACGGCACCAACCGTTGCAGGCTTAGCAGTGGCGGCGCAGCGATCGGTGGGGATGCCTCTTTCCGTTCGACGCTCACGACCAACCAGGTCTTCGCCGTGCTCGTCGAGAACACCGCGTCGATCTCGGGTCGCCTGCCCGCGCCGATCGCCAACCTCGAGCCCGATTACAAAGGGGGAGGGGATGATGGGTCGGAGCCTGACGGGCTGGCCGATGGCTTGAATGGTGTGGTTCGCTACAAGGGTGAAGATACAACCCGAGCCACGGACCCGAGCAACATCCGCAAGACGGCGGTCAAAGCGATGGCCGAGGCGTGGCGTACCACTGCAACGCTCGGAAGGACCAACAATCAGACGGACACGAGCTATGGCCTGTGGACGTTCGGCGGTTCGAGCACCGATTTGATCTCGTATGTCCCGGGTGGGATGAGCGGGAACTTCTGGGTGAGCGATCCTGGTCAGGTCGATACGGCTGGCCAGAACCTCGATGACGCGCCTGATACCAACGCGGTGTCGGCGGTCTACGAGTCGATGCTCGCGGTGATGCAGGATGATGACAAGCTCGCGCGCTTTGACGGCGCGGACAAGTTCCTCGTCGTGGTGGTCGATGGTCCTGATGACTTGAGGCTCGACTCGCTCTCGGCGCAGAACGTCATCGACGTCGCGACCCAGGAGCGCGTCCGCATCTTCATCGTGCACTTCGAGCGCGAGGTCGAGACGGCGCTTCCTTCCGGTGTGCCGCTGCTCCCCGATCTTCCTGACTATGTCAGCTCGCAGAGCGAGTGCGCGTCGAATGATGACTGCAAGAACTTCGAGGAGTGTCGCGCGGTGACGGCTTTCGCCGAGCGTGATGGCTCCATGGTGACGGACCCGGCGGGCAAGACCACCGGGACGTATTGCGCCATCGCTCGCGATGAGAACGGACGCATCGGCCCTGTCGACGAGTACGCGCAGATCGCATGCGAGACGGGCGGCGCCTACATGTACTTCCCCGATGTCGAGTCGCTGGGAGACAAGATCAACTTCCTCCCTTACGCGATGGATGGTTTGTGGGAGGTCCCGCTGACGTTCGACGCGTACAACCGTGGGCAATTGACCTCGGGCGAGCCCTACAACATCCAGACCGAGTTCCAGGTGACCATCGATGGGCTCCAGAGGAGCAAGAACCTGTCTCAGGACGGGCTCTACTACGATGACCGCCGTGTGCTGTTTGCCGGCGAGTGATTTGTCAGCATCGGGCGGTGAGCCCTGGAGCCTGAAGAGAATTAATGAGAGCGAAAAGAATAGAGTTGAAGAAGGAGTGTGTGGTGAGGATCTCCTCGAAGCGTGAATGGCGAGTTGGAGCAGTGCTGTTTGCTGCGCTGGCTTGCCTGACCTGGTCGGCCCCGGCGCTGGCACAAGATGGCGCCGCGGCGCCAGCCGATGGCGGCCAGCCTGCAGAAGAAGGGGCGGTCGATCCGATCCCCGAGGATATGGATCGCGACGACCCCCGCTTCTGGGCGGAAGTACGCGGGATCGAGACGGTGCACCCGCGCTCGATCTTGAAGGAAGGGCGCTTTGGCCTGACCGGGTACGTCGGCACGATCCCCAACAACATCTTCGCGCAGTACTGGCCCGTCGGTGTTCGCCTGAATTACTTCGTGCTCGAGAACATCGGGCTCGAGCTTTCTGGCAATTACTCGTGCGGCTTCGCGCGTGACCAGGAAGAGAAGGACACGGGGTTCAGGAAGTGCGGTCGTGACACCGGCCTGCGTTCGACGCTGACCGATGATCAGGGGATCAGCTCCACGAGCGTCCTGCTCGGTGACGAGCAGCTCGCGCACGTGAACTTCGGCGTCAACTGGAGCCCTGTGTTTGGCAAGACCGCCTGGCGCAACAAGGCGCTCAAGTACTTCGACTTCTACCTGTTTGGCGGCGTGGGCTGGGTGCTCACGCAGACGCAACCTGACATCGGTCAGGCGCCTCAGCTCGACTTTAACAACGTCGAGGGCGTCATCGGTGGCGGCCTGATGTACTTCCTGCAAGAGAAGATCGCGCTGCGCGTCGATTACCGTCAGTTCATCTTCCAGAAACAGACCGGCGGCGTCTCCAACCCGAGTGAGATCTCACTCGGGGTGATGTGGATGCCCAAGTTCGGTCAGTGAGGGCGAGCATGACGATGATGGATAAGAACGTGAGGATGCAGAAGATGAGCCGCCAAACCAAGCAGCGCGCCGCGTGGTGGATGCTCGTAGCCCTGATGATGGGCATGAGCGCACCTGCGATGGCGCAGGACAAGGGCACCAAGGAGAGCAAAGAGCTCGACGTCGACGGTCCCTTGAAAGAAGAGCTCACCGAATATTGGTCGGTCGAGCGCGAACTCCCGATGGTCAATAACAAGCTCTACAACCGCGAAGGCCGCATCAACGTGTCGGTCTTTGCCGGGATCGAGTCCACCGAGCCATTCTGGTGGTACATCCCTGTGGGTGGGCGCGTCGGGTATTTTATCACCGAGCAGTTCGCCGTCGAGGTTGGCGGTGACTACGAGATCGCTCGCCCCACCGAGTTGACGAACTTCCTCGAGACGGAGCGCGCGGACAACTTCGACGTCATGACTGACGCCGAGGACAAGTTCGTCTGGCGCGCCAACGCGGTCGCCTCGTGGCATCCGCTCTATGGGAAGTGGGCGCTCTTGCAGCGCAAGCTCTCCCACTTCGACTTCAGCTTCGTCGGTGGCCTGGGTGCCGTCGGGCTCCAGCGCCCCTCGCCGACGCGTGACTCGACGAGCAGCAAGGTCGCCATCGAGGGGATCTTCGGCTTCGGGATGCACTTCTTCCTGACCGACGCTTTGACGTTGCGCATGGACTGGCGCGGGCACCTCTACCGTGGCCCGGAGTTCCAGACCGCTGCGTTTGAAGATCAAGGATTCATCGGCCGGTTCCAACTCCCCACGCAATTCCAACTGGGCGTGGCATACATGTTCTAAGGAACGGTTTGTTGTAGCGGGGCACCAGGATAGGGTCGCGCTGCTGCAAGGGTTGGTTGTCCAAGTTCGTGAGTTTCCTTGTTATTTCGACAATCTCTAGAGTATGCTTGGTCGCCTCGAGGGGTGGCCACCGGCTCGAAGATCCTCTTTGAAGAGTGAGTGAATGAAGATGCTCCAGCGTCAAAACGATACAAAAAAGGCCCCTGGCAAAAGGCTGCGCCAGGCCATCATGATCGCGCTTTGCGCCTGCTTCGCGGCGGCGCCACTGAGCAGCGCGGTGGCCCTGGAGAAGAAGCAGCTCGTGGACATGAGCAAGCTCGGTCTCGATGATGCCGCCATCAAGGGCGCCATCGACAGCGCGGGCGACGAGTTGATGTTCACCGAAGACGAGCTCAAAGAGCTCAAGGCCGCTGGCGTCTCGCAAGGCGTCATCGACTACCTTCGCCAAACAGGCCACGTCAAAACCAAGGCTGGCGCCGACACGACCACGCCACCCGATACCCCTCCCGACACGCCTCCCGATGTGACCGGCCCCGATCTTGGCGGCCCGGACATCGGCAAAGAGGATGATGGCAGGGTCGACGCCGCAAAGCTCAAGCAGCTCCTCGCCGAGGTCGACAAGATCAAGGAAGAGAAGGGCGCCGTCGAGCAACAGCTCAAGACGCAGTCGACGCGTGTTTCGCGCGCGATCGGCGAGCTCAAGAAGGGCGGTGATAATATGGCCGCGGCGCGTCCATGTCTCGGCTACCTCGTGGCTTACCGCGATTACCTCGCCAAGGTCGAGGTCTCGGCGGCGCGCATCGACGAGCTCGTCGGCGGCAACGCGGAGAAGTACGGCATTCAGGTCAATATGGCGCCATCTGCGGATGCGAGCGCCGGGACCTATCAGGCAAACTACTGCCTGGCGCGCGCGCTGTTCAACGAGGAGATCTACTCGGGCGCCTCTCGCCCGCTGGTGCAGGTCCTCCAGGCTGGCGCCGGTCCAGACCGCCCTTACTTCAAGGACTCCTTCTATATGTTGGAGAAGGTCACGGCCAAGATCGGCTACAAGCCGCCGATCCTTGTCGAGATCACGGCGACCAACCTGGACGCCTTCAACAAGGACTTCCGCAACGACTTTAACTACTACTTCGGTAAGTTCTTCTTCGACTACAACGAGATGGACAAGGCGCGCGGCATGCTCGCCAAGGTCGAGCAGGGCGCAGAGGATTACCCCGAGGCGAAGTACCTCGAGGGCGTGGCGTTCCTCGGCTCGATCCAGACCGAAGAGGATCTTGCCAGGTCCGCGCCCAAGGCGATCGAAGCGTTCCAGCGCGCGATCCTTGCCGCAGAGCAAGAGCGCGGCGGTAACGAGGAGATCCTTCAGCTCGGCTACATGGCGCTCGCGCGTACCTTCTACGAGGTCGGTAACTTCAACCCCGACTTCTACAACGTCGCGCTGTTCTACTACCAGAAGCTCCCGACCGAGTCCTCGCGTGACGCGGAGGCAAAGCTCGAGCTGGCGTGGACGTACTTCCTCAAGAACGACCACAAGAAAGCGCTGGGGCTCTTCCAGACGTTGAACAGCCCTTACTATTCGAAGTGGTTCTTCCCGGACATCGACCTGCTCGAGGCGACGATTTATCTGAACCTTTGCAAGTTCGAGAAGTCCAAGCTCGCCCTGGCGGAGCTCGACGCGAAGTACCTGAGCAAGCAGCAAGCCTTGAAGGACTACATCGCCAAGATGCAGCAAGGCGAGCCGAGCGCGGCCTGGCAAGAGCTGATCAACTACTACGAGAAGCCTGATGGCGCGAAGAAGACCGGCCTGCCGCGCATGTTCGCGGACGCCGTGCTCAACGACCTGAGCTTCTTCAACACCTACAAGCAGGTGCGCGCGCTGCAAAGCGAGCGCGACGCGCTCAAGGCCAACATCGGCTCGCTCGGCGAGTTCGGCCAGGAGGTCCTGAGTCAGGTCGAGGAGCGTCTCAAGCTCAAGACCGATGAGGGTGGTCTGCTCGTGCTCCAGAAGCTGAGCGAGATCAACCAGGAGCTCGATACGCTTTCGCTCCAAGCCACGCAGATCTCCTTCGATATCGACAAGGAAGAGAAGGACACGCTGGCCGCGAAGCTTCAGAATCCGAACTACGTCAAGCCAACGGCAGACTCGGGCACGACGTTGCTCGTGGTCGCCGATGACTGGCACCCCTGGCCTTTCGAAGGGGAGTACTGGATCGACGAGGTGTCGAACTACCGCAGCAACCTCCGTTCGGAGTGCGTTGTGGAAGAATAAGATGGGCTCGCTTGTCCAAGAGGGTGACCGGGTGGCTTTGCCAGGTTGCCCTCTCTGGCGCGGTTCGCGTGGGCAAGCCTGGCAAGTGCTCGTAATACATCCACCCACCTCCCCATATATTCGGGGAGGTAAGGTGGAGTTAGAGAAGAGGGGCCTCCCCGTCGGCCGCTCGAGATAGCAAGACGATGGAAACCCGCTCGCAAACAACCGGCTCGTATCGCGCGACGCATGCGCAGAAACAGTAGCCGTGAGCGGGAGTGAGAGGACCCGTAACTGCCGCAGCAATTGGCGCTCGGAGTAAGTCAAACCATGACGAACAGAACTATTTCCAGAACTCGCCCCAACCGCACGCTTCTGACTCTTCTTGTCAGCCTGCTCTTGGCTGTCTTCTCGATGCCTGCCTTCGCGCAGGACGTCTCGAAGGAAGGCAAGACGACGAAGAAGGACATCTCGGCGACGCTCGATCGCACCAAGGATCAGTCCAAGGCGCTCGACAAGGACAAGACCAAGGACAAAAAGGACCTCGGTCTGTCCGAAGGCCCTGCCGATAGCAAAGATGTCAACGTGGACAAGCGCACGCCCGAAGAGATCGACAAGATCAAGCGTGAGCTCGAAGCGAAGAACATGCAGATGATCCAGAAGCTGGATCAGATCATTCAGGGCGATCCCTACTCCGCGCAAAAGCCGGACTGGATGTTCCAGAAGGCCGAGCTCCTCTGGGAGCTTCGCAACTGGGAGTACTTGCGCGCTCGCGCCGAGTACAACCAGTGCCTCGGCGCCGCTGACGCTGGCAACATCGACGAGTCCAAGTGTAAGGAGCCCGTCGCCGACTACGGCGACGCGCAGACGATTTACTCCGACATCCTCAAGCAGTACCCGGATTACAGTCGCCTCGACGAGGTGATCTATCGTCTGGGTCGCGGGTTGATCGAGGCTGGCGAGGGCGCAAAGGCTGTGCCGCTGCTCCAGCGTCTTGTCCAGAACTACCCGAACTCGCGCTACAAGCCCGAGGCGCACCTCGCGCTCGGTGAGTTCTACTTCGACAAGAACATCTTCAACCTCGCCAAGACCAACTACGAAGAAGTCATCGGCTTCGAGAGCTATGGCTTCCGCGAGTACGCGCGCTACAAGCTCGGCTGGGTGCACTACAACCAGAACGATTATCGTCTGGCGGTGGATACGTTCAAGCAGGTCGTCGAGACCAACGATCAGACGATCGGCTTCCGTAACCAGGCGCTCAACGATTTGATCCTTGGCTTCGCGCAGCTCGAAGATGGCTGGAAGGAGGCTCGCACCTACTTCCTCGACTACGACAAGCGCTACGCTGGCAAGGACCCACAGGCCAAGGGCGACAAGGAATACGCCTACAAGCAGATGGGCAAGATGGCCGGCTACCTCGAGCAGCAGGGTCAGGACGAAGACGCCATCGAGATCTACGAGTGGTTCATCGGCGAGCGCCCGAACAACAAGAAGATTCCCGAGTGGATGGAGTCGATTGTTATCGCCAAGAAGAAAGAGGTTAATAACCTCGAGGCGACCGAGGCTGCGATGAATCGTTTCATCGCCTACCTCGATCCGGCGGGCACCTGGGCGACTCAGAACAAGGAAAACAAGGGCGCGATTCAGAACGCCGAGTTGTTGACCGAGGCGAGTTTGGCCTACCTCTCCAACGTGTACCACGTGCGCGCGGAGAAAGAGGGCGCGATCGACGACTACAAGAAGGCTGCCGATTACTACGAGCAGTTCGTCAAGCGCTTCCCCAACAAGCCCGCGTCGTTCGACATGAACTTCCTGCTCGGGCAGATCTACCTCTTCGAGCTCAAGGAGCTCCCGAAGGCGGCGGCGCAGTACCAGAAGGTGGTCGACCTCTACAAGGCGGACAAGATCCCGAAGGGGATCAAGAAGGAGGACGCCGAGGAGACCGTCGAGCTCGCAGCGTTTGCCACGGTTAACGCGTACAACGAGCTGGTCAAGTCCAAGTGCGAGGACTCGATTTTGGTGAAGATGGCCGAGGCCGCAGAGTCCTCCAAGGATGGTGTCTACAAGACCAAGGACACCATGGACCTCAAGGAGGACAAGCCAAACCCGAAGGTCGACATCGCCGCCAAGTGCAAGTACGAGCTCAGCTTCGTGGAGGCATCCGACCAGTGGTCCGAGATGTATCCCAAGGACAAGCGCACGCCGACGGTCGATTACGTCTCTGCCGAGATCTACAAGGCGCGTGGCCACTACGATAAGTGTGTTCCTCGCTACGAGAACATCATCAAGAACGCGCCCAAGAAGCACCCCTACCGCTCGTTCGCGGGCGCCTCGTTGCTCGACGCGAACTATCGCCTCGAGCGCTGGAACGAGGTCGAGAAGTGGGCGCGCTACCTGCTCGAGAACAAGATCTTTGATGTGACGCCAAAGACTGGCTTGCAGCAGACAATCGCGTTCGCCATCAACGAGAAGGCGAAGGATCTCGACGAGGCCAAGAAGCCGATGGAGGCAGCCAGCGAGCTGCTCCGCCTGGCTGACGAGTTCCCCGAGTCTGATCTGGCGCCTGGCGCGGTCTTCAACGCCGCGGCGTATTACGAGCGCGGCGAGCAGATCAACAAGGCGATCGAGACCTACGAGCGCGTCGTCGCGATGAACCCGAAGGATGAGAAGGCCAAGGAGAAGCAGATCGATCGCGCCGCCGAGGCGTTGTTCGTGATGGGCGCGATCTTCGAATCGCGCGCCGACTTCGACCGCGCCGCCTCTTACTTCGAGCGCCTGGCTGACGAGAAGTACCGCGATCACGAGCGCGCCTCCGATGCTATTTACAACGCTGGCGTGTTGCGCGAGGCGATGGAGCAGTGGGACAAGGCGATCGAGGTCTACGAGAAGTACATCGACCTCTATGGCAAGACGGGCGACGAGGAAGTCACCAAGAACGTGCGCGAGCTCGGCATGCGCATGGCGCACCTCGAGAAGGAGCGCGAGAACTGGAAGGATGCCCTCAAGCGCTTCGAGTCCTTCACCAAGCGCAAGGACATCAAGCCCAACGAGGTGATCGAGGCAAACGCCGAGATCGGCCTGCTCCACGAGAAGATGAAAGGGAAGCGTTGGCAGAAGAACGCCGACGAGGCGTTCGACAAGGTTTACAAGACCTACGCCGAGAAGTTCCCCGCGCACCTCGAGACGGTCAAGGACGAGAAGGACAAGAAGGCGCAAGATCGCCTCGCTCGCAAGTACGTCTCCGAGGCCAAGTTCACCCAGGCCGAGCGCATCTACGATGAGTTCGCCGGGATCAAGCTGACCTTCCCGATGAGCACCTTGCAGAAGAACCTCGTCAAGAAGGGTGAGCTCGAGCAGAAAGCTGAGAAGATCTACTTCGAGGTTATCGACCTCAAGAACCCGTTCTTCGTGTCCGCTGCGGCATACCGCGTCGGGTCGATGTACAAGAACTTCTCGGACGAGCTCTACAACCTGCCGATGCCTTCGGGGTTGACGCCGGATCAGGAAGATCTCTACCGCATGCAGCTCGACGAGTACGCCTTCCCGCTCCAGGAGAAAGCTCTCACCGCGTTCAAACGCGCGCGTCAGTTGGCCCTCGACCTCGAGGCCTACAACGAGTGGAGCAGCAAGTCGTGTGAGGTCATCGCCGAGCTCGAGGCGCAAGCCTACCCGATCACCGAGCAGGATGGCGTCGAGACCGGGCACGATCAGGTGCTCTTCACCAAGACCAAGCCCGCCGTCGCCGTCGCCGACGCGCGCGACCGCCTCAAGGAGCGCGAGGATGCTCGCCGCGCCAAGGAAGAGGAGGAGCGTAAGCGCAAAGAAGCCGAGGAGGCTGCCAAGAAGGCAGCGGCCGAGGCCGCCGCGAACGGTGGCGCGCAACCTCAGCCCACGAAGTGAGGCTGGCGCGAAGAGCGTGAGTGTTGTCAGCGACGCTGGCAACACTCACTGCATGGAAAGGTTTAAGAAGAGAAGACGACGTGAGCGCGCTCGAACAGCAAGCCCTTCGGGGCGACGAGAGACGCGCATCACCAGAAGCGAGAAGATAGAGACATGATTCAACGCGCTGCCATGATCGCCATGCTCGGGCTTTTGTCGCTCGGGCTGACAACCGGTTGCAAGAATAAGAAGAAGGACGACAAGCCTCAGGTCGAGAAGCCCAAGGTCGACGAGGACAAGGCCAAGAAAGAGGCCGAGGCGCTCGGGCTGACCAAGGACGCCTGGATCGCCTACCAGGAAGGCGTCGCGCTGCTCGAGCAGGAGCAGCCCGATCGCGCAGGGGCGATCGCCAAGTTCAACGCGGTGCTCGAGACGCACCCCGAGGTCGCCGAGGCGCACTACAACCTCGCCATGATCTACGAGTATCAGGGGCAGGACGAGAAGGCTCGCGAGCACCTCGAGAAGGCGCGCGAGTATGACCCGGGCGCGGCCGAGTACAAGGTCGCCATGGGTCGCGTCTACGCCGAGACCGACGATTTCGACAAGGCGAAGCTGCTCTTTGACGAGGTGCTCGCGCGCGACCCCTCCAACAAGGAGGCGCGCAACAACCTCGCCGTGCTCGCGCTCAAGAAGGGTGACCTGGAGAAGGCCAAGGAGTACGTGATCACGATCCTTCGCGAGGATGAGAAGAACATCCCCGCGCTGACCACGCTCGGCCTGATCTACAAGCAACAGAAGAACCTGTCGCTTGCCAAGTACGTGTTCTCCAAGGTCATCGATCTCGATAAGAAGAACGCGGACGTCTACAACAACCTCGGGCTCGTCTACATGATGGAGGATGACACGCCAAAGGCTGTGGCTTCCTTCAAGTTGGCGAATGGCGCCGACGACGGGTACCTCGAGAGCCGCCTGAACCTGGGCTCGATCCTTATCGAGTACCTCGATTACGAGCGCGCCAACGCGCAGTTCGAGCAGGCGCTCGCGATCAACCCCGATCACTGCGTGGCCAACCTCGGCTACGGCGCGACCCAGTACGCCACGGCCAAGTACGAGGAGGCCGTCAAGCGCTACACGTATTACGTGGAGAAGTGCGACACCAAGCACATCTCGAGCTACGAGCGCCTGGCTTCGCTCAATCAGGGTCCGCTCAAGAACCCCAAGGCGGCGCTCGAGCACTACCGCAAGCTGCTCAGCCTCTCGACCGAGAAGGAGAAGCAGCAGCAGTACAAGGCGATGATCCAGTTCCTCGAGTCTCAGGCCAACCAGCAGGAGCCAAAGGAGCCAGCGCCCACCGAGGATGGTGGCGCTGATACTCCGCCAGCTGATGGTGAGGACGGCGGCCCAGAGGAGGGCGAGGTCGAGGAGGCGCCTGAGGGCTAGGTGCTCGAACCGATCTCTTGATTCAATGATTCGAGGGAACTTTTCCCGATCGCAGTTGTCCAGAAGAGAGGGCCGTTGGCTTGAAACAAGCCAGCGGCCCTTTTGTTTTTTGGCGTTTCTTTACAACAGCAAGCGACGGAGAGAAGAGATGAAGCGATCGGTGATGGGAAGGGTAGGCGCGGCACTTTTGGCGTTCTCGATGATCACGGGCGGCATGGGCGCGAGCGCGATGGCGCAATCAGATCAGGAGCCCAGGAAGCGCTGGTACGATATGGAGGGGCTCGAGATCGAGGGTGAGACAAAGGGCTCCAGCGTGGTGAAGGTCAAGGGCAAGAAGAGCGCGGTGTTCCGCAAGTTGGGCAGGATCGAGAGGCATTCGATGCTGCCAAAGCTCAAGGAGACGAGCCAGGAGCGAGCCTTGAGCGGCGCGAACTGAAAAGATCTTAAAATCCTGGAACCTGCGAGGGGGGAGCGCGGGTTATAGCATTGTCGAGCGCGCAGAAGAGCCAGATATGTAGTCAAATGTGCGGATAACCTGTTCTCGGATAGGCTGTTTCGTTGACGATGTTCGCAAGGCTCTGATACGCTGTAGCAGCCTCGAGGGGAGATCCTGTAAAGGGTTTATGGAGCAGTGAGAGCTGGATGAAGGTTTTCGAATCTTTGATCCACCAAAACCTGTGTGAATCCGTTCCCATAACGAGGCGCGACGAAACAAGAGCGGTCGAGGGCCCAGACGTGGTCGCTTGACCGGGTAAGATCGCAAGCAAGCAGAAAGGAGAGACACGATGCGAAAGTTTATCGCAGTGGCTCTGGCTCTGGCAGTCGTCGGATTTGCGCCGAATGCATTCGCGCAAGATGATGGCGGCGGCGAGGAGACGCGCACGAAGTTCTACAACTTCGACGATATGCTCATCGACGGCCAGTTCAAGAAGCCGGACATCATGAAGCAGAAGGCGCGCGAGAAGGCGAAGTTCAACCGCCTGAGCAAGCTCAAGAAAGACTTTCTCCCCAAGGTCGTCGAGACCAGCGAGGAGCAGGCGCTTCAGTGAGTGATGTATGAGGGATATCGCCGCGTACGTGATACGCGGCGATGTCGTCTGAGCATGGTCGCGTCAAGTCACGCGGCCATGTTCGAGGTTCCCCCGCTCGATTTTACGCATCGCCCAGGTGGCGATGTCGTGACGGGTGAAGGGGGGATGAGAACCGTGTGATACGAGGATTCACTCCGAGGAGCGAACCACCATGAAGATCGTCTGCGGAGCCTGCGGCCGTAAGTACTCGATCGCTGATGAGAAGGTCCAGGGAAAGGTGTTCAAGATCCGTTGCCGCAATTGCAGCAACGTGATCGTGGTCAAGGGCAACTCCCAGGGTGCGGAAAGTGAGGGCGCCTCCCAGGGTGGCGGCGCGGGCTTTGGCGCGGAGACTTCGTCTGCCGCCGAGTGGTACGTCGTCATCGACGGCGAGCAAAAAGGCCCACTGACCGCCGAAGAGGTCGAAGCGCGCTTTACTGTCGGGCAAATTCAAGCCGACAGCTACATCTGGCGCGATGGCATGGGAGACTGGCAACACGTCTCCGCCATCGACACCTTCGCGCACCTGACCGCCGATGGCGGCCACGCCGAAGAGGCGACCATGATCGCCGAGTCCCCGATGGGACACGGCGGCGAGGACGCCGCGCCTGATGACGCGACCGCCATTGTCGACGCGCAAGAGTGGCGCGAGAGCCAGGGGCTTGGCTCCGGTAGCTCGGCTGATGTCAGTGATAATGACCCCACCAACGCCATGAACGTCAGCGCTGACTTTGGCGCTGACAGCGGCGGCGCAGATGGCTTCGGCGACTACGTCCCAGCGAGCGCAGGCTCGAACGGGTACGAGGACGGCGGCTACGGCTCCTCCGATTATGGCGCGGGCGATTATGGCGCGGGCGACTACGGCTCCGCTGATATGGGCGGCGGCTACGGAGAGGCATCGATGAGCGCCGATGGCGGCTATGGTTCCTCGGACTATGGCGCAGGCGACTATGGCTCCTCCGACTACGGCTCCGCTGATATGGGCGGCGGTTATGGAGGCGCTGGCGCCGGTGCTGGTATGGCATCCTACGAGAGCAACGCTTCGGATATGGGTGGCGACAACGGCATGTTCGCCAACTTCGACATGGACGCAGGAAACTCCGGTGGGCTCGCCTACCAGAGCTTCTCGGGGATCGACTCCGCAGGTGATGTCGACCTCGGCCACGGCGCGAACGGCTCGAACGGCTCCAATGGAGCCAACGGCGGCGGCGGTGTTGGCGGCTTCCAGGCAGACGGCTTCTCCAACGCGAACGATATGATCGGCTCGCGTAACGAGAACTCCGTCCTCTTCAGCCTGAGCAGCCTCCAACAAGTCGAAGCTGTCAAAGGTCCCTCCGATGACGTCCCGCTCACAGAGGGCTCCGGCCTCATCGACATCCAGTCGCTCGCCAGCACGCACCAGCAAATGAGCGGTGGCGGCGGCGGTGGCTTCGACTCCTTTGGTGGCGGCCCCTCGTCCTCGGCGCCCGCGGCAGACTCCTTCTCGCCCGGCACCATGAGCATGCCAGCGATCATGCCTCGCGGCTCACACCGCGATAACAAGGGCTTGATCATCGGCGTCAGCGTCGCCGCCGTGGTGCTGATCGGCGCCATGGTCGCGGTCATCCTGCTCGTGGTGAACAAGGAGCCCGAGAAGCCTCAGGTCGTCGTTCAGAAAGAGGTCATCCGCGAAGTCGTCAAGGACGACAGCGGCACCGCCGAGAAGCTCGCCGCGGCTGAAAAAGCTGCCGCCGATGCCAAGGCAAAGCTCGACGCACAGCAAGCAGCGCTCGCCGAGAAAGAAGACGAGAACGCTGAAGAGGATGACAAGGACGACAAGAAGAAGAGCACGCGCAAGAGCAGCTCGTCTCGTAAGTCGTCTTCGTCCAAGAGCAGCAGCAAGAAGGACGATACGCCTGCAAAGTCAGACTCTGGTAGCCGAAAGGGCAAAGAATCTGACATCGACAGCTTGCTCAAGAAGATCGACGACAAGGACAAGCCAAAGGACTCGGGCAAGACGGCGGTTTCATCCTCGTCTTCCACGCCTCAAAAGCTCTCCAAGTCACAGGTCCAGGGCACCATCCGCAAGTACAACGGTCGGATCTCGACCTGCGCCAGGAACAACAACTCCGGCGGTCTCAAGGGTAAGGTTTGGGTCTCGATCGATGTCAGCCCCAGCGGGCGCGTCTCGAGCGCGAACATCATCTCCAAGTCCGCCAAGTTCCGCGGCACCGATGTCGGCAACTGCGTGACCAAGGTCGTTCGCGGCATGAAGTTCCCCAAGGCTCAGGAGAGCCTCTCCATCAGCCAGTACCCCTTCATCCTGTGAGCTGCTAGCAGCGCATAGCGCGTGAAACGAGAAGAGGCGGTGACCCCTTTTAAAAAGGAGTCACCGCCTCTTTGCTTTCTTGCTCGGAACGCTGTGCTCGAAAACAACGAAGGGCGGCGCGAAAAAAGAGGGG
>CAJHUC010002300.1:0-13043 GCA_905146915.1 Ostreobium quekettii | reverse complement strand
ATTTCTATTGTGATATTGCCCCGTCGAAAATTATCCTAACAAGCATGTATCACATTTTCTGAGGTAGTTGTAACTGACGAAATCGCACTTGAATGTGCCAAAATCTATATGCTTGGCAAATCGATGGGCAATAATGCAACGCGAAAATTCAAGCGAGTTCAGATGCAAGATTTTCATGGTGCTCCGCACGGAGCTGAGCTCCGGAAACATTTGATCGAATATAATGCTTATTCTCACAGCCTGTGGGAATAGGCATTATAATCGATCAAATATTTGTAATTGCTTGAATTTGATCCCACTTGTAGCCATTAAATATGTGCCCAGCATCCTTCCTGTATTTCGCCATCAATGTTTGCGCTCAGGTTCTTAGTAACAACTTACGGTGTTGATGTCAGTAAGCGCTGCACAATTTTGTGACATTGTCGGTCTTTTTCTTGTTGGAAATTGAAGCGCTACTTATTTTTATTTTGATTTCCTGCATAACGTTGAAAATTTTATTGCAACCCCTTGGATGGGTCGACATGATCGAATTGACGACATTTAACTCCACTTTTATCTGCGAAATATTCAGTGCCAAACCTCAAGTACTTTGCCTCGATTGAGAAGTGAATCCCTATAACACGGTTTTTCCAGATGACGCCGATTTGGATCAATTTCGCCAGAGGTATTCGGAACAGAACTCTCCCTTGGGCGACCAGCTGCGAAAGTATGGTGAATCCAGGCTGGAGGATCTTGAAACCTACATTGTGAGGCCAGGGACATAAATAGTAAGGAATCGAGGCAAGAGAGTCAGTCGGCGGTACACACGCTGTCGATCAAATTTTAACAAAAAGAGCATTCCTTTAATTTAAGATATGATATGTTACAATATGATATTCATTTTTGAAAAATTTAATAAAGCGAACAGATATCATTCTTTGGCGTCTATTGATCATAGCGATCTAGCTGTTGTTCTAATTGTAAACTCCCGGCATTAAAAGGAAGCACGAGCTGGATTTCTGCACTTGTCAGATGGTGCCGGGCAGAACTCCTTCAACAGCGTTTGCTCCGAACCCCGTGCCCGCGCTCGCTTGTCCCTGGCTGTGATGTACATACGTACTACATTCAACCCTTCCGCATGAATCAATTTTATCGTTAAGCTTTTTGCTCCGCATTTTTTCAGACCGTTATTGTCATTCTTTTTGCGCGGCTCTGCAAATTTTAATAAAGAGTCGTTAACGATTCTATTATTTTCTCCGCAAGAAAAGTTCAAGCGTTACGTTAATATGTGGGAAAATTGAACATACTAGGGTGCGTGCGTACTGGATGCGGTGAAGGAATACGATCTGATACGGATGACGAGTGGCAATGTGTGCATTGTGGCATGAGCGCATTGGTGCTGTTACGCGAATTTTTGGTTCTGCATTGTATTCCAGGGAAAACTGCATGCAGGCTGGGAAGTGAGACTTGAAACATAACGCAGTACATTCTTCAATGTTACGACGGTACATGTGGATATCAATCGAAATGCATCATTTACTGCGTCCCACAACAAATGGTGGTTATGATTTTCTGCCTTATAAAATCCAATTAAAGCATAGCAAGTAGCCCTAATGTTTCGATCATGTATTTATGTTGTGTCAATTCTTACCAAGCAAAGCTTTAGGTTAGCAAGATAAGTACTGAGGAAATATGCATGCGTATGGTAGCGTTTATTGCATCCCAAAATTAGCTAAGTATTGAGGGAGATGTGGACCCCCCAGACATGAGCATGTCGCGCAAATATCGTGAAAATTCAAAGGAGGTAATTCTGTGGTATTTGCCGTGCGGATTTCAGGAGGGCCTGTACGAAGATGAAATAGAAAAGACAATAAAAGCGACGGGCATGGTGGCGCAGCTCTTCAGACAGCCCGACAACTTCGAGGTTGCTGCCCCTGCTTCGCCAGAAATCTACGAACAACAATATGATGTCTTTTTTTGCGAGATTCGCTTCAAATATGTGAAGAAACGCATTGCTGCTTATGTGCATTACAGCATCCGTTTCCCACAAAGTAATTGCTCGTTAACTGAACTTTTGCTGTGACGCGCACAAAGCTGATCGGAACGAGCCGTTCCTTCAAGTGGTCGCGTTTGTTCTGCCGAAAATGCCTAAGCCCAACTGCCCTTTCCTTTGTACTCATGTACTGCGCAGCACATGCCATAGGAATGAGAATAGACCATACAACAACCAATCACGCCGTCTCTATACACAACATCTATATGCGGATTTCCGGTGCCCGCACTGTTGAACGCTTCCCTCACTAGGAAGAAAAGGGACAAATAACACGTGTTCAAACGCGTACAAAATTTACAGGTTTGTGTTATTTTTGTGTCCTTATCATGCAGAACTTTGATGAAATATGTTTTATGCGTGTTCGCAAAAGTGTTATTTGGCCCTTTTTTCCTAGTACCTATGGGAATAATGCCAAATGGTTTGCATACAAAAGGCCGCTCAAAATCACAGTGCAGATGCCGCGGCTGAAATACTTACCTTGCAGTGCACCCAACCTGCCCTGAATTCATTCCTTTGTGGCTTTATTCTGTCCGCCGCTTTTGTTCTCACGATACATTGTATACTTACACTCTCGCCATTGTTGCGCATTTTGCTTGTAGTTGATTTGTAATAATGCGCATTGACTACTTTATCTTCATAAAGATAAAACAGCCACATTAGCTGTCAATACCACTGAAAGGAAGCCGCATTTTGGCGATACCAGCTGCGATGCCATTTTGACACCAAGCGGCCCCGTCAAACTGATTGGAGAAGAGTCAAAAGTACTAAGAAAGTGCCAATTCATTGCAGTTGACGTCACATCTGCCATGGCAAAAATGGCGTATTCTACAGGGTCATTTTGATGATGATTCATGACAGTGTTGTTCTTTGTATTGTGCTTTTCAGCATTTATGTACTAATATGTCAATGTATTATACTGCTTAGTGATGCTGACAAAGGCTTCTGCCTTCGTTTCCCCCTTCAGCCCCTGCTGCTCCACGAGACGCTGATGGGCACCCTGGCCCGGGTGCTGCGGGACGACGGCCGACGCAGCATGGACATATGCATCCACCTGTGCAGTGTCTTTTTCGCCATCAGCCACTACTCGCAGTTCCACGACGTCGTCAAGGAGCACAAGGTGACAAGACCTTCATTCAGTGTCGGGCGCAGATCCGCTGGTGGTTGCTTATATACATCTCTTGAATTCTTTTGAATGACGAGTAGGTGGTGCCCTGCGCAGCGCACTGCCTCAAGCCACATTGTCACTTGGGGTGTTTCAGCGTCCCCTGAGACCTGTATTCGTGGCCCTGCCCAGTGTGCGGGGGCGATTTCTCGAAGGGATAGACAGTGTGCGAATGCAGAGGGATTACACAGGAGAGGGAGCGGCTGCTGGGGATGTTGGTTCTGAGAATGTGGTGAGAATGTGGCGGTTGGCCAAGTTCCGATGTTTTCGGTTGGGAAGGGAAAAAAACACAAACGGAAAACGAAAAGGCCAAGTGTATCATAGGCCAAGTTGAGTCTGCTCAGGTTGCTTCGAGAGTGTGAGTGAAAGGACGCGGGGGGGTGGGGCCTCCCAGATTTTCGGGGAGGGCGGTCGCCTGGATTCTACTGATTTATGGGTTTGTGGATAGCTTGCATGGAGACTGTGCTTTGTGAGTTTGTGGGGCTGCTCCCCTCGGTATGGGGGGGAGACATGCGCGGCCCTGATTGTGGCCATCTTGCATTCCTGTGGCTGTCCTAAATATGGTTGGACGTACCACGGCGTTGACATGCACTTTGTTGTCGAAGCACCAAACGTAGGAAATCTCCTTCCTCTTCTTGTAGTGGGTGATGCATCTGCAGTTCTTAGGATTGCTTTTTCTTTCCTGCAAATGTTTTTGACCAAATAACAATTTTAGGTCAAAAATGGTACAATCAAGTAGTATACAGCGCTGCAAATTACGGAGATTTTAAAAGAGAGAATGTTTTTTGAGAGTTCTGGCATTTGCCCACACAAATTTGGCTCTCGCTGGCGTTGCATCAATGCATGCCTGAATGATATACATTCAAATGCTTAAAATCCTAAATTTAGGATCTCAGTGGATAATGATCTAAGCGAATGCCAATGCGACTTGTTTAGCATGAACAATAGTTCATTCATTTTTCGCGATCATGCTTATTTATACAGCTGAAAGTCACACTGCAGCTTCCCAGCTCATGTGTTCAGCCAAACAGCGAGACTTTCTCATGTTGCTTTCCTTCAGGTATTCATCTTGCATTTGTTAGCTCGGGCCTACTTTGCATGTTGCAAAATCTTCTGCTTCTTCCATGGGCCAACTAACAACATTCGAACACCACTACCAGCAAGTAACCTCAACCACCCTTGAACTTTATGAAGGTCGGCGCGCTCATGATGGAGATCGTGGGCCTCGAAGTGAAGCGCACGGAGCACCGCGTGAGAGAGGGCGGTCTCACACCCGCTCAGGTCACACAAATGGCGGTCGATGCAAAGACCGGGGGCGCAGAGCTGACGGACAAGTGCGAAGCTGGCCAAGCTCATCCCATGTTGTGCTTGAACGCTATTGAAACTTCAAGAACATATTAATTCTGCATAAATTTTTGTAACCATTGTTTTTTGGTATGATTCACAGCGTTTTTTGGGAATGGTCGAACAAGTGCCGTGGATATTAGTAGACACAGAAGCTGTAGATCAGAGATTAAGACAGGTAGATAGAGAGTTATCTGGCCTCAGGTCTGCAGACAATTTATTCATGCTATAAATGATACAATCTATGCATTCATGCAAATGTAAGCCCGTACATTTCAAGATGTTAGCAGATATCGTATTGGAAATCATCACCTGCCCATTTCACATTGGACGTTTCTGCCCCATATTGTTCCTTCACACATTCCAAGTTCCTTGTAATTTTAACTCAAAGAACCTTGGCAAATGAAACCTGGTAGACGGAGCCTTTTTCTAGAATCAGCTTCAGAGATATTCGATATATCTCGTGATACAACGCAACAGAATCGATCTGGTACAGCGTGAATTAGGTCGTGATATCCACCACGATGTGATGTTGAAAAGAATGGACCCGAATTTCTGTGGAACAAATGTACGAAGATTGGCGTGTTGCAGCAAAAGTAAAAGAAATTGAGATTTTGTCATATGCTATTCAAGGAAGAAATTCATCAATGCCATTCAATATTGGAATGAAGTTGGTGCGGTGGAGTTTGCAGTATCAGTTTATAACGTCTGAACCCTCTTTATTTCTCATGCGATTTATAATTGCTTTGTTTGCAATTGCAAAACAATTTCCACATCGCTCATTCGAACGTTCTATTGATTGATTCATGAGACAACTTTCCTGTAATTTGGACTTACCGCAATTCCAACAGGATGCATGGATCTTAGACTGCGAATTAAGATCATTTTGTAATTTAGTTCCATTTTCTTTGATGCTTCCGAGCAGTTTACAATTGACAAAGCTCGTGCGTGTTCAGTGTTATCGGTACCTGAATGTGACCGTGCCATGTGTGTTGACAATTAAAATTTACCCATTTTACCAGTGCAGGTTTGGTCTTTGCAGCGTAAACACCGACCGTTTCTTCGCATTTACCCATAGAAGTGATATTTACGTTTTTATGGGTAAATGCGCATAAGTACGTGAATTTTGACCCGTTGTAATAAAGACAGTATATGGAGACTCAAGGGGTCCGGGAAATGGCAGCCAAACGCGCTGGATGGGGAAGAATACTACTTTTGTTTCAACGACTTCTTTGCCATTGCCAAAGAGAGGTGGCCGCTGTGTTGCGGGTGCTAGAGGGAGCGGAGGACTGACCACTGTATACCAATTCATCACGCAACATCAAGATCCCTAAATATAGCCACAAAAATATCCATGATTGTTTTTTGCCGTCTATGCGTGTCAAAACTTACGTCTACGTAGACAGTCTGTGTACAGACGTAGAAACGTAAACGCGAAGCCCAAGCCTGTCGTAGTGCATCGATTGCTGACTGAACCTGAGCTTCTTTTGCATTATTTTGGATATAGCAAGCCTCGAAATTGTGTGGCGCTTAGGCAGAAAAAAATGGTCACCATGATGCAGAGACAAGATCGCCTACTATACATATGTTTCTATACCCTCCTGAATCTGGCGGAGGATGTGACGGTGGAGCGCAAAATGAAAAACAAGGTAAGCTCGCAGAAATTCATATTCGGACATATCAGAAATTCAATATCATAAGTGATATTTGCTGAATAGAGTGTCGTAGCCTTCCAGGAAAAATGGCGCAAGCAAGTACTGCAAAATACTGAGCCTCGCGCAATTTCCAAAAGATATTAGATGGCACAACGTGCTTTTGCGCAAACTCCCTTCAACTTTATCACCAATAAATCTAGGTTGAGTACCATCCCATAACCCTAGTGCATGCCCATTACGTTTCATACCCGCGGTGAGTAGCCTTGAATATTCTGAGACAGAGCTTCCCATTTTTAATTGATGCGCGAAAAATAAGTGAACATTTCCATTCTACAGTACAAATTCCGTGTCAAATCTCGACGAACTTCATGTAAATTATTGCATATAATGCGCCGTGGACCTTCAGAATTCATTGTTTCAAACAGTAAACAACGCACCTTAAAGTAAAGCGGAGCACACAAGCACTGCAAAGCGCTGAGTCACAGAGTGCATTTGCCCAAACCAATAGGAAAAAAGGTCCAAATAAGGCGTGTTCAAACGAGTACAAAATTTGCGGATTTGGGTTATTTTTGTGTTCTTGGCGTGCCGAACTTTGATGAAATGTGTTTTGTGTGTGTTTGCAAAAGGGTTATTTGGTCCTTTTTTTCTACTGAACGGTGTTTCCCGCAAATGCACAGAAACGCCCCTACATGAAGGAATGCAAACGCGCTGTCACTAATTTGAAACAAGCACTATTTAGGAACAAAATACACGGCTTTGAAAATCGTGTACCATATAGCGCGATTGCAAAGCCTGTAGAAATCGTTTAAACGTCGCATTTACTGTGCGGAAATGTGACCAAACCATGTAGTGACGATTGAGCGAGGGAACGCGATGCAGGCTTTGACCCGGTTTTCACGAATTTTACGCATTTCGAAATACCCTTTTTGTACGTTTTTTACCTTGTATGCCCCGCCACAGAACGTCGTCGTCTTCCTGGTTAAGATGCTGGACCGCAGCAGCGTGGAGCTGCTGACACTGTCCGTCATGTTCTTAAAGAAGCTGTCCATCTACAAGGAGAACAAGGAGAGGATGGCGGAGTGCAGGGTGGTGGAAAAGCTGGCCAACTTCGTGCCGGGAGGCAGCGACCTGCTGCTGGCGGCGACGCTCAGGCTGCTGCACAACCTGTCCTTCGACGGCGTTCTGAGGGAGGCCATGGTGAAATGCGGGCTGATCCCAAAGGTGAATGTTCAGTACTTAGTAGTTCGCGTCGCCATTATTCACGTTACCACTGCTATTACTGTGCATTTCTATTGTTCACATTACCGTTATGGCTCGCATTTCCGTTGACGTGGCCACTCCACGCAGCAGTTGTGCGGTGTGCCTGCGCAACAGCAAATTTCGGTGAATGCGGCTGTGCAACGTACGCCACTTACACCAGTTGAAAGCTCCGCCTTTGCGATTCCAACTGCGATGCTGCTCGGCCCTAATTGATGCCATTGCAGCTAGCTTTGCGCCATATCAATCATGTGCATGGCAAAAATGGCGTTTGCCCCGGTGTTAAAAAACGAGGTCACTACCTCAAGTGTCAGCAATTTGCAAACAAACGCAAGCGGCGCGTGTGGATTGCGCCCAGAGAAACGTCATAGCGCAGTGTGGATGGGTTCCCAAGGCAAGAGGAAGTCTCTAATGAGCGTAATAGTCATGGTGTCACACGTAAAAATGGACCAAAACACACGGCCTTGTAACTTTGTACCGTGTAAACGATTAAAAATGGTGTAATGGAGTGTACCTAAATTTCGCACTGTTTTACGCGATTTCACATGGGACGAGACCCTGTATTTTGGGTGATTTTTAATGGCGCTGACGATGCATTGATTATAAAAATGTATCTTTCAAGATACTTCTTCTTTGAACAATCGCTAAGAGTGTCGAGGAAATTGCGAATGAATGCGTACATTGCTCAAGTATTGCTTGCTTGCTGCGACACTTTGCTTCTGCCGACAGACCGTCGCTGTGCGTTGCACTGAGAATCGCGTCAGTAAAGTAAAGTATTGCATACAATCCCATGCAGCATGACGACATGACAAGGTGCCATGCAGTTGCGACTCGCAAATTGATTATTACACAACAATACAAACCTACACATACCTACATACAAACATTCAGTTGAATTAATTTGAATCCGTTGCGGAATTTACGCAACATGCACGCGATTACTGAAATCGCATGCATGCAGGACCATTTAACCCGAAAAGAATTCAAATAGCAATTTGAAACAAAATATATATGAATGTTTTGTACACACATATGTCTCCACATGTACTATACACGTATGTCTCCATGTTGAATCAAAAAAGATCTCAATTAAACATTGCTGTATGGAAATACAACACAAATTTATGTGAATAACTTTTCTACAATTAGTCTTACTGAATTGAAGATTGCTTCTTGTTTGGTGTCGCCAGGCCGTGGCCCTCTTGGGCGACCTCCGATTCCGCCACGTGGTCTTGGGGTTTCTGTACCACGTATCGACAGATGAAGAAAACAAATCCACATTCACGTACACGGACGCCATGCCAAAGGTACAGTGCACGTACGCGTGCAAACATCAACGCAAATGAAAATAGTATTGCTACAGTGCTACAATGTTTGCTGAAATTGTCGCAAACAACACCAAAAATCCCCCCCTGAGTGCTGAACTTCTCGTTTTAGATGCTCAGCATTCTTTTGGATTCCAATATCTTAGGCGCCTCAAAGGTGTTGAAACCCCATTTCGATAAAAAGCGGTACACGGCAGTACCGCTAAGTGCAAATACTTGTAGCCCTATTCCCAATAATGATGTTTTTTAACCCCGAAAATGCCTTTGCAAAGCTCCGGGGCTTTGCATCGCCTTGTACTCTCGCTTGCTGGGGGCGCGCAAAGCCCGCGATAGGACCCGGGGGGGGGGGGGAGGGCGATTTTGCTTCTTCAGGGCAATCGCGAATTTGTGGGTCTGACTGGGCATTTCGCTCTGTCGCTCTTCCGGAAGGTCTTCGGCATGCTGATGGAGGAGGACGACCTGAGGGGCGCCCCTGAGCTCATCGCCCTGGCGGTCAACCTCACTCAGAACCAGAGGAACGCGGAGGTGACAGAGCCCGGCAGTGGCGCAAAGCAGAATATGACAACTCATGCAAAATGTTATGATAAGGACATCACAAGAATATGGGAAAATTGCAGTCAAGGCTAGCATTGATATTTCTTCACGCTTTCACTAACAGAAACGCTCTGAAAGGCGCGTTCGCGTCACGAATAGCAAGGCTGGATAGCAATTCCAAAAGGATTCAAAAACTGAACTCCACATTCATATCACATCATTGGTGAGGTGCCCCAAGGTTTCAGCATCATTCAACGTTTCAGCATCTGACGGATGGGATTGACGCCGGCTAGAAACAATGGTAGTATGCACTCCGCGGGAGCGCCCCGAAAATGCCGTCCTCCCAGTGGCGTCCGCGGCGACGGACCCCCGCCAGCGGAGGGCAGGAATCCCTGTTCTCTGCTTTTGCAGCTGCAAGTGTGCAGCAAGCTTTAGGAACAAACACAAACATTTGTCATGCGAGGGCAGTGGCGCGAAGACAACTGAGACAATGAATGATCAGCAGACGAACTTTAAAATCACCTATTGCAAACCATTGGCGTAGTGTAAGTATTGGTATGATATATTTTGATGTATATGTTGACATACGATGGACAGATATGAGATATGTAGAAGCGCATGTTGATATACATTCCGCATATTATGCTGATGCAAAATAAGATGCACGTTGTTGCATGTGTTGATGTGAGTGTTCATATATGCTGGTAAGTGCATTGGGATTAGCAGGCGGCGTGCCGGTGACGCGCAAATGCTGCTGCCAGATGATATGCGAGGGCTCGCGTTTCGACGACCTCATGGGCAGAGCCCTGGACACCTCGGACGAGCTGCTCTTCAAAGTGCTGCGCAACTGCTGTCAACACGACAACTCAGCGATTAAGAAGCGGTTCGAGCCTCACATGGACCAGCTTGTGGACCTCCTGAAGGTAAGCAGATTCGGTTTGATGACGTTTAGGCGTTGGTCAATTTCGAGACGCGATCTACTGCATTTGTGTCTGGGTATCAAAGTGGTAGCTGCTCGCTGGCGATGCCACGGAGATGCTGTTGGATTGTAAACTGGCTGGTATGTCCGCCTTACGAAGTCGTGTTCAGAGCTAATCGCAATCGTGGCTGGTCACTACCATTTCAGAGCCCAAATGCGTTGAATAAAGCAGACCTTAATTTTCGATTGTGTAAATTAAGATTCAGAAGATATTCCATCGTAATTTAAACAATCCAGCATTTGTTCACTATCATATGCAAAACAAGTGCTCAAATCACCTGGCGAAATCTCTGGCGCTGTACTCCGACAGTTCGATTTTGGATTTCAGCAGTGCCATAGCATCATTAGTCGCCAGTACTCGCGCCAAAGCCACGCGCAAGGTGGCTGCCACACAAAGTAGTACATAGGGCTCACAAAATCACAATATCATTTCCCAAACAACTTTACCAGCACATTTATCTGTGTAACATGCATTTAAACTGGACATACAGAATTTCATTAGTCATTCAAATCCACAGATCAAAGGCTCGCTCGTCCACTCAGGCTCCCGACGTCGTGGCGGAATTGTTCGTCGAGGTGCTGGGCTGCCTGGCCAACTTAAACATCCCCGAATTCGACTTCCACTCCCTGGCCTCAAGGCACGGCCTCCTGGAGTTTCTGTCCGGCTACTTGGAGGCCGGCGCCGTGGACGACGACATACTGCTGGAGGTCGTCATGTTTCTGGCGGTGCTCTGCAACGAGCAGACGGCGCCCATGATCGTGGAGGCGGGCTTGGTGCGCCCACTCTGTGCCACTTAAATGAAATATTGATGCCCCAACACACAAGTTAAAAATCGGCCAAAATGCACGGTTTCGAACCCTGTGGAAAAAAGCAAGTGCCAAACGAGTAAAAACAATGTGCACTCATTCAATCGTTACTACACGGTTTTGTTCCGTGTTTGTGCTATAAGTACACGATTCGCTCTCCAATGATTGTTCCATGCACGCCATTAATGCAACGAGCATGAAGGCGGGTTTGGTGCGTCAATGCACTGCGTCTCACATGCAATGTTGATATTTCAGTACCTTCTCATTATTTTTCTCTTCAATGTGGGCTCAATGCGTTATTATAAATATGCATGAAGAGGACCAATAAGCATATCAGCTCACAGACTGACGACTCTGCGAATGTTCAGTATAAGTTAGCAGATGTTCAGTTGGACTCTTAGCCGGCAAGTATGCGCTGTGCTCTGATTGGGTTGGAGTACAATTCGCGAGCGGGTTTGTGAATGTCAGCGTGCTGTTGTTGTACTTCGCCACAGCTAACATGCCGCAATTGCAATTGAAATACCGGTACGTATATATATTTTCGTGTGACATATTGGAATTCAATATACATATAAACGATGTTTGATCCCATCCGTCAGGTGCAGAAGCTCATTGTTCTGATGGGCGAGAAGAAGGACGACGACGAGATCGTCCTGCAGACGGCCTTCGCCTTCCAGAAGTTTCTGATGCATCCAGAAACTACACAGGCCCTGCTGGAGGGGGGAGAGGTGGGAAGCAAGTGTAACTAATTCATATTTAAATGCATTTAATCGCATAAGAACTACTGTATTTTACGTGTCATATGCATTATACATATGTGCAAATTTGGCGCATATGCTTTGAGCAGTTTTTCCACCATGCAGCAAAGGAATCTCCGAATAAGCGACTCGTTTTCGGTACCGCATCGTGCATCACTGTTAATGTAGGGAATGCTTCTTAATTCCACTATAAAATTGAGTTAGCTTAGTCTGATTTATTAGGATCCATCTCAAACTACGCTGTTTACTAATTGATAACGTGAACTGGGCAAACGCCTAACGATGAACAACAAACCTTGCCTGCGGCGCTATGCATGAGCTCAAAATCCAACAGGAGATGATCCTGCGATGCCCCCTCCGTTTCATTTCAATTCGCTTTCTTTCCTCTATTTTCGTTCTCTACTTCCCCTGTCTAATTCCCATGGCCTAATTCCCATGGTCTAATTCCCATGAGCTTTTGTCTGTATCCACTTTCCACTTTCTGTTTCTACTCCCTCCGTCCCAAATTTTGCCTTAGAAAACACACTGAAACGTTCAGAATGTCACCAAAATTTGTTGCAATATTTTAATTTGGATATAGTTTGTGCTCCCAAAGTTTTGTATCAATCAGCTCAGTAGCCAATCTCCAGTGTCATTCTAAACCGACCCCACGTTTCTGGAAGCACCCCAGTTTTTGAATGTGGCGCCAAAACCGCCTATTTTTAGGCTCTGGACCATGTCACCTTGCGTTGGCTCCCACTGCACCAAGTGGCAAGGAATTGGAGACAGGCTTTTAGACTGCAGGTTGGAGAGCAGATATGGAGGCGGAGGGCAGGCCGCCAGCGCGTCTGGAAATGCATGAACGAAGATCTTGCCCGTAGATTCGAGGCTTCGCGCGTAATAATTGAGACCATCGGCAAGCCCTTCCAGAGTGAAATCACCGATACCGCAGGAACGCACTTGTCCTGTGCACGGCAAGGGAACCGCAGACATCATAAGACTCAGCGGGAGCAATTTGCAGTGAGCATTGAAAAGATCGCACGGCACAGCTGGCACACAATTCGGGGAATGGCGGTGGAGGCAAGAGGCAGGCGAGATCCTCGACCACGCCTTTAGAGACAAGCTGATGGCCTGCCCTCCACTATTGTGTCTCTTCTCCAACCTGCAGTTTGAAGCGCATTTCTAGGTCGCGTCACTTCGCGCGGTGAGGG
>CAJHUC010002297.1:0-11608 GCA_905146915.1 Ostreobium quekettii | reverse complement strand
GCTGCAGCAGGGCAGTGGCAACCATGAACTGCTGTGTGGCACTCGTGCGTTTGTCATTTGGTGGCAGGCTGTGCGTTTGTGGCTGTTGTCAGCCTGTGTTTGCTACAAAACCCTTGACCAAGGATCGCAGCCATCGTGAGATACCTATCCCAACAAGTAGCTCAGCCCAGCAACTGGACGCCATGTTCGACAAATGTAACCATAACAGTGGTGCCTGGCTTGCAGTGCACCCTGGATGCCGCAGTGCACAGTACAGTACACATAGTTTTTGGTATTTCTGGTATGACTTCTTGCATGTACCAGTACTCTTAATTGTATCTGGAGCGTAAATGTGGTGTTCATTTTCCTGAAGTGGTTGCTTTGGTAGTAATGGATGCTATCTAAACCCCAAGGCCGAACTGCCCAGAAAGCCACAACTTTAACAACAGAACAGCAGCAGTAGTGTGTTGTCTGTGTCTGTGCTGCAGATACAGTGATCGCCATGGCCCCCCGAGGTGCCCCGCCCAAGCACGTGTCCAGCATGTCTGACCCGGAGCCCTCCCCGGAGGATGAGGAGCTCAAATTTCGCCTACATCCTGATGCATCGCCCCTTCAACGGAGACTCACTGAGATCCTCCAACAGCGGCTGCACGTGCCCGACATCGTGCTCCTGATTTTGTTCTCTGTCCGGCCCCGTGTGTGGGCTATGCTGGTCCTGTGGTTTGCACTGTCCCCAGTGATGGCCAGGATGGACCTGGGGCCAGTGTACATCCTGGGCACCCTGTTTGCGGTGATGCTGTGCAACCTGGGGCAGCGCAAGGAGGGCGAGGCCAGCGCATACACGTGGTTCAACAACTTTCAGCCCCTGCCGGGCAACCTGAATGCTGACATGATCGACAACCAGCTTAGGCGGGGTCAGATGTAGTTGCCAGGGAGGGGCTGTGGCGAATGTGTAGTCACGCCTAATGCATTGGGGGCTTGTTTAGGAATATGGCATTGTGGAGCGTCGGATAAGTGAAGGTTCTTGCAGTTCTAGCAGTTTTGAGGTTTTACGCTCATTTCTTGGAGGCGCAATGTTTGGGATGGTACTTGTTGAGTTGTGTCTCTGGGAGCGAATAGATGGTTAGAAAATGGATGGTATTTGATCCTTTCAGTTTAGCAGAAACTCGTGCCGTGCCCAGTGGATCACTTCGGACGTCGCCTTTATTGACAGTGCATTCGCTCTGACCGCAGTTGCGATCGCTCGACGGCCACGTGCCAATCCCAAACCCATTGGGCGGCCTGCACGCAGATGACCGGGCTGACCCTGCTCTAAATCTGGCTTAACTCATAACTCATAGTGCTGTGTTTGAAACCTTCAGGGATCTTGCCTTCAATTCCAAGGTTTGCAAGTGGAAGAACGTTGTGCAAATGCATGGATATATGCTCTGGTTAGGGTGTCTTGTCCGTGAAGAGGTCTGTGGCGAAGTTGTGGGCCCTTCTCGAAGCTTCGCGGGACTGTGACCAAATGAATGAATGAATGTATCCCTAGAACCAACGAGAAAATGCGTCAAGTTGGTCATGTCACAGCTTGTACTGCACCCACATGTACTGCACCCACATTGTCAGGCAGCGTCTGACCCCTATCGACCTACAATGGCCTCACAGTGCCTGGTAGAAACGCCCCAATCCTGGCGCCATCAGCACACGTGTGCGCAGGACCACAAACAGGAGAAGCAGCCGTAGCTACCCAATGTTTGTTCAGATACCCTGTGCAACCGCCATCCATCCTGACGTTCAGCGTCTTAGTCAACCGCCTTGCCACCCTAGTAGAGTGGCCAACACGAGAACCTAGACACAAGCAAGCCCGCCCAATCCAGCATCGGCTACAGCGCCACGGCCCTCCCGTTCGTGCGCCAAAATATCTTCACTCCCACGAACTTCACCTTTTTTTTCGTGCGCTTGGTTTTGCAAGGATATCTGCATGATGAGAACCTGCAGTTGGGACACTCACCATTTGAACAACTCTATTGTTGTGCAACTCGGATCGGAATTGAAAGCCAGGACTGTAGTGGTAGCAGCTCTCTCTCGCTCTCCCCGTTTCTCACTATTCCATTTGTGTTGTTGGTGAAGGGTCCCGCTGCTGGTGGCCAATGCTCTGTTTTCGTCTGTGAGTGACAAGGACATGTGTGACGTGTTCTGCACGTTGACTGTGCTTAAGTGATGAGGTGGCATGTGACTTGCCATACGGGCATTCGCGACCGGAGAAAGGCCAAGTACACAGTACAGAAAAGAAGAAAGCTGTTTGGGCTTATCACCACTGCAGGCCAGGAAATTTGTGCCCGAAGTTTGAGATGGACTGATTTGTGAGGCTGAGCTCCTCATGGGGGCTGACCTGTAAGCTCTCTGTTTGGCGCAATCGGACTCATCCATGGCGTGGGGGCAGCTGCACTTTCAGTGTACGTTCAAAGGTGCAGCATGAGCCGTCGCTAAAATGGCGTCCCCCAAAACGACGCAATCCGCTCCCCATACCCGTGATCGCTACCAGAACAGTGGTTGAAGATTCAGCAAATGCTGAGAGCGCCTTCATCAGCGGGTGCTACTGCACCGGCGGTGCTGTACGGGAATGGCTCTCATTGGCTGCCGCCACGGCAGTGCCGTGTTGCCTTACTAAGGCTGCATTTGCAGATTAGCACTGGTGCTACTGTTCCCCTGCGTGCATCCATAATGGTGGTTGCCATCGGCATGGAATTTTGGCCATGTACCATGGGCCGTTCCAAAACACCACCTGCAATGTTATGGGCTAATAACACCCGGTGCTGTTCTGGGGCGCAATTTGAAATCGAGCTGTGCTATTTGGGGCCGAATTGCACCGCTTGGGGCCGAATAAATCGAATCAAATCGAATCAAATCGAATCAAATCGAATCCAATCGAATCAAATCGAATCCAATCGAATCCAATCGAATCCAATCGAATCCAATCGAATCAAATCGAGTCCAATCGAATCAAATCGAATCAAATCGAATCCAATCGAATCCAATCGAATCCAATCGAATCAAATCGAATCAAATCGAATCGAAGCGGTGCGCTATTGCAGCCCACGACCGTTACTGATGGCTCTGTCGACATGCGGTGCTTTGCAGCTCACCGAATACCACCGCTGGGACAGTGGCACCAACGGATAAAGATGCTCTGAGTGTGAGAATTGCCGTCCATCCAATTCCAAATCTTGGGTCATTTTTCCACACCGAACATCAGTACATCCCTCGGGCGATGAGGTTCCATCGCATCAGCCCTCACCAGTGACAGTTCTTGGACCGCGGCGCAAACCCCCATGTGTGAGACGCCCCTTTCCCGGGTGACCCACCACAGATTCTCACCAAACGCCGCGATGTCACCGCCCCTGATGGGTGCAATTCATCCTCCTTTCCCACCAAGCGGCACAACTCCAGAGACTTCGTGTACCCGCCGCCGTGGGCGAGAACGCCTCGCCAAAACTCTCCCGGCAATTCCCTCACGCGATGCCCCACAGGGCGTCACATTTCCCTGCGCCCCTTGTTCCCAAATCCGCCCCCGGAACTGCGCGAAGAGGGTGGCAAATAACACCCTTTCACACAGGGGATTCTCCCAAGCACGTGCCTGATCCTGTTGGCCCAAAGTACCGCCCAGCCAGCCCGGAAATCATCGGAAACCATCTGGCAAGAGCGCCCCACACATCCACGCCGTCTTGCTCTTGCCCCCCCACTCCCTACGGGACACCTACCCACCATGTACTCCCACCCCACACACGCAACCGTTACGCAACTCCCGTCTGCGTCCGCCCACGCCGATGCACGCGCCGCTGTTGCCGCCGGCACCACATGTCCGACATACAGCGCCAAAGTACTGGGCCGCCCGAGGTTTCTTTTCGACCCGGCTTCAAGAGGGTGGTGAGCGCGGGGGCTGGGGGCGATCGAGTGGTGGCGACCGGGGCGCTGTGGCTCGCGGGGCGCGGACTGTCAAGTCTGCTGCCACCCGCGAACCACAAAGCCGCTTCCGCCGTGCCCATCGCTCGTTGCAATTCCACCCAATCCACACACACCGCATTCTGCCATCCCTTTGGCCTGCCTTGCATTTGCCGCTCGCCGGTTGACTGGCCACACTTTGGAGGCTAAGTGCCGGGCGACGGGGTTTTGTGGGGTCGGTTGATCGATTCGGAGACCGCGTGGAGGGCAAGAGGGGCAAGAGAGGAGGGCGTTACGCTGGGTGACGGACCCGCGTGACGGTCGCATGCGCGGCGCGGGCCGGGCGCGGCCGAAGGAAGGGTTGCTGTGCGGCCGGGCGGTCCGGGGACTGCTCGCGGTCGGCTGAGAATAACGAACGGAGGAACACAGGGGAGCGAAAGAGGGTTGCTTGCGGAGGCGGGAGCGGCTGGGCGGAGGGCGCGGCCGGGCGGAGCGGGAGTGGCCTGACGCGGGGCGACCCGAGGGTTTAGCCGAGGAGGGCGCGGGCGATCGACCCGGGCCGCATTCTCGATCCCTAGCCACGGCACAGCGCATCAGGTGGGCCTCTGAACGATCCCTTCCGATCATTCCGACCTCGTCGAGGGTTCACTCGCAGAGGTTCTCGCCCCTCGTGTCGGCATCCCTCGCCTGCGTTACGCGCCCAGGAGTGACGGCGGCCTGCGCGTCGGTTGTGCGCGCAGGGGCGGCCATGGCGACGATCCTGGGACCGCAAGTGCCCGGCTCGGCGTTCCAGTCTCCGCCCTACGCTTACCACGGCCAGATCAACGCCTCCGGCTACCTCCCAGAGCCCTACCCCGCCCCACCCCACACCTACCCGCCACCCCAGCGCTGGCTGCCCAACTACCCCCATCCCCCCACCCCCTACGCGGCGCCCCACCTTTCGGGGCTCCAGCATCGCCTCCCCGTGCCCTACTACCACACCCAGGTGTTCCCTCCCACCCCCTCGTCCGCCCCGTACTACCCGGGTCACCAGGTCCTGCCATTCTCCCTGCATTACCCGCACTGGCCATTTCAGGGCAGCAGCCCCAGCCCTGATGGGCACAGGGGCGGGACATGTTTCAATAAGCCGCGCAGCCCGGATGGCGCGCCCGCGAGGCGCCGCGTGTCCAGGCGCACGAAGTCGGACATGTCTCGCGGTGGCTGGGGATCGAGGGGAGGTGCCCAGAGGGCGGATGGGCGTGATGCGATCGGAGGGCTGGCGGGCGACGGGCACCACAGGAGGAACAGCTGGGACAGCGGCGGGGATGGCCGGAGGAGTAGAAACGGGTCGAGGAACGGCGGCAGGGGATGCGGGACGCGGTCGCCATGTAACACAAGGAATGGAGACGGAAGGTGGGTGTATGTGGGGGTGAGGGGGTGAGATTTGCTGCAAAGTGAGAGAAAAACGGGTGATGAAAAGGGTGCCCCCTGCTAAGCCAGTGTGTGCGAGACTCTTTTGCGTGCTGTGAAGCAATGATGTGGAGCCTCCGTTGCAGGGGGTTGCTGGGTGGCTGTGCGGTGCACGCACGCTCGTCGCTCGCCTGAGCCTGGGCGTCGGCCGCGGCGATTAGACTGGGAATTGGATCTCGAGGCGGTCTTGTTGCGAGTCTCTCGGCGCTGGGCCACTGGGCGGTGCGGCTGGGGAAAGGGGGGAGGCCGGGGTTGGGGGGAAGGTGTGCTTCGCGAATGTCGCACACCCGATGTGGAATTTGCTTCTGACGTTGCCGACGAGGCTGGAGGGCTTGGGGATGGGTAGAAGACCGGTGGCCGACCTGCCATGTCGTTGCGATTGCCGCGGGGCATGGGCGCCGTGCTCGGTCCACCACGCCGTGTGTGCTCCCGCGGCTTTGGGACGCTCAGCTGGCGTCCGGGAAGGTTTGTAGTGCCGACCGGGGGACGGGGCGTGGCGGGCGCGCACACGCGCTCCTGACGTTTACGGTACGTCCGTTGTTAATGCGGAAGTGCAGCCGGCGCGTGGGACCCAGGCATTGCCGCGGAGAATGCGCTCCTGACCGCCTTGGCGCGGACGCCGCTTGCAGGGCCGGCCCGGCCGGACTGCGATCGGCTCCCCTCGAGCCGGTGTGGCCGCCCGATCGCCGCGGTTTCCCGGAATCGGGTTTCCACACAGACCCGATCGAAAATGCTTTGGCGAAAAATGGCCCCAAACGAGGCTTTACTCCGTGGCCCACGGCGCTGACCACTCGAGCGCCGTGAATTGTGCGTGAATGTTGCGCCGCTCTGTGCGTCAGACCCCACCCCACCCCACTGAGGCGATTGAGCGACCGGCGCCGGCGGCCATCGCGATCAGGAGAGGTCGCAACGTGTCGCGTTGAAGAAGCGGTCTGAGGCGTCCATCTTCTGTCGCCGTTGGCCGAAGATCGAATGCGCCATCCGCCGCGCCCGCGCGAACGCGCCTTCACCTCCGCAAGCAGCCGGCCAGAAAGGGCGCGGACTTGTGTTCTCGGGTGTCTAGGGCTTCCCTTTTCCACGCGATGGCAACTGCGCGACAGAGAAGTCGACCCATTTTGGTCGACTGCCCTTTTCCCCCTCTCCAAGGAAAAGCCCAGACGCCTGCCCCGAACTACACGGGGACGTTCCGTTTTGAAAAGAACTGTCCTCTCTAAAAGAAACTTCCTTGATGACAAAGTCCCCTTTTGGGTCCCCTTCTTTCTGCCTTTCGAAAGCACATGCAAGACAAAGATTCGACCTGCGTTAATCGATTGGCATCTCCCTTGCAGGCTGCAGCGAACCAACAGGCAGCACTCGAAACAGCAGACCAGCATAAGGGGGGGCGTGACCACGCCCGCCCTCCCCTTCACCTCCAAGCGCCCCTCCGAGCCCCGCCTGAGGCGCAGCGTGACGCCCGATGAGGACATCACCTGCTCCAAGGCACTGAGCGCCTACAGCGAGGTGGCGGACGGTGCCCTGGAACTTCGCCCGGCCAGGGGGGCACTGGGCAGGGGGAGGGCCGGGAGGGCAGTAGCGCAGCCGCACTGCTTGAGGATGGCCCTAGCATCAGCGCAGGGTGGGTTGGACAAGGGATACATGCCAGAGCTGACGGGGAACGGGACCGGTGGAGCCTACTTCATCCGCGCCAAGACAGGGGACCCCATCGCGGTGTTCAAGCCAAGAGACGAGGAGCCACGCGCCTCGAATAACCCGCGTGGCCTGGCGGCCGCCGCGGAGGCCGGGAAGGGGCTCAAGAAGGGGGTCAGGCCAGGGGAGGGGGCGGGCCGGGAGGTGGCGGCGTACCTGTTGGACCACGGCCACTTCGCGGGCGTGCCGCCCACGCAGCTGGTGGTCTGCAGGTCCAAGAATAAAGTGACGCAGGAGTCTCGGCTGGGCAAGACTGGGGAAGGGGGCATCAGCAAGGTAGGGGGGACATGGACCCACACAAACTGCCTTTTCCAGCACTTGACTATTCATTGCCATTGCTCCCTAGTTTGGCTGGACCTCAGTTTTGGAACTGTGATAGATCCTTCACCTGTTGTTGGCACGGGCTGGTCACTATCGTGAGCGTGGCAATACTTGTTGTTTTAGGCCACAGTCCTGCCTTGTGTGGGCAAGGCAAAGGCAAGCCAGGGGACTGGGAAGGAAAACTGTCTGTTGCCAATGTTCATGGTCTTGTTCCTTCAGGTGGGCAGTCTCCAGAAGTTCATCCTTTCAGATGCGGACTGTGAGGAGATGGGGCCGGCAGCATTTTCCAAGTCCCAGGTGCACAAGATCTGTGTGCTCGACATGCGACTGGCCAACGCCGACCGGAACGGGTCCAACATCTTGGCCTGCCGGATGGAGGACGGCTGGGAGCTCACGCCCATCGACCACGGGTACTGCCTGCCTGACACCCTCGAGGACCTGTGCTTCGAGTGGAAGTACTGGAAGCAGGCAAAGGAGCCGTTTGACGAAGCTGCACTCAAGTACATTGCCAAGTTGGACGCCAAGGAGGATATCCGCACCCTGGAGCAGCATGGGATCAGCCTGAGGGAGGGGTGCAGGAGGGTGTTCAGGACGTGCAACTCTCTGCTGAAAAAGGCGGCCGCGCGCGGGCTCAATCCGCACGAGATCGCCAGCATCATGTGCAGGGAGGCCTTTGAGCCGTCGCCACTTGAGAGGCTGTTCAACGCAGCCCTGGGGAGCTTCAAGGGTGAGGCCGTCGATGAGGATGTGCTGATTTCTGCCGTGGACAAGCGGATCGACAGGTACCTGGATGGGCTTGACCGCAGAAGGAGGAGGTGAGGCTGTCCGTTGAAGGTCTGGTGCTGAGGGACGACCGGTGAACTGCGGCGGATGGCGTTAAGGAGTTCTGAAAGCAGGGGTGCAAGACCGACTACCTATAGGTGTAGATGTGGGCTGGTAAAGGGGTGGCAATGGGGCCTCGGCACGCACTCGTCGCAGGGAAGGCGCTGGAAACATAGGAGCTTGCATGCGCTTGGCGAGTGCGTGGGCCCATTTTTCCTTTTAGGCGGCCATTGTCGCCGAAACTCTGGGATTTCAGGGTTGTGTAACATTGCTGGGGAGAGGCTATCTGAGGGTCTAAGAGACCTCCCCGATCCTGATCATGTTCAAACGGGCTGGGAGGGTTTGGTAGTGGGGGCGGGGTGGGGTGGGGAGGGGGTGCGGCCCTGGACGCTGTGCCCTCGTCTGTACTGGCAAGGGGTTTTGGATTCAGTTGAAGGGTTGTGTGTGTGACAGTTTTCTGACATGTCATGTGGACACGGAACTACCTGGCGTGAATTGATGGTTGTGGGCGTGGAAGGGGGTCTCATTGTGGATTCCCGTTCGCTGCCCCACGTTCTCGAATTCGCTGCAGAACCCGTTCAAGGGTTGAGTAACGGGCTTGCGAGGATTGAGAGCATCAGTCTCAAAAGAAGCAGGAATTGCTGGCCCAGTCTTGTGACTGGCCGGGCTTACATGGTTGACTAACGATTACCGACACTTGTAAAATGAGTTGGGGAGGCTACGGAGGGGGTGCGCGAGCCGTGGGGCGACTTGACGTGACAGGAACCGGAGGCCGAGGCGCTCGCGGCTCAGGGGTCGTTTAGCGAGCTGTTGACGATTGGTAGACTTGTAGACCATGAACTGTCGCTGCAAGGTCAGGGAAAAAGCCAAATCAACAAAAAAGATGCGGAAGGGACGGAATGATGGTGCTCTCAGTCCCACGAGGGTGTTTTTTTTGCTGCTCCCCCAGGTTTTTTACACAGCAGGGGCATTGGCTGTGGCTAGGATTGCCTGGGTCTGTTGTGTTGTGTGTCTCGGGCACGCGGCCTGCGTGGGGCTGACGCGTGTTGGGAGGGGCGTCGGATTTGTATTCTGGACAGGGTCTTGGCTCGTGCTTGCTCAGGGGCACATACCGCATACACACACACCACACATCATGTTGGCGGGCGGGGGATGGGTCGCTATTGGTGACCCAGTTGGTGGCGTGATTTTTGTTCTGCGATTCGGCCCCCCTTGTCTCGAGGGAGGGGGGGCGGGGAGGGCGGTTTATGGTCTCGTGCTTCTTAAGGAATCCACCCACCATTGGGCGATGATCTGTGGGATCGGGCCTGCGCCAGCCTGGCCCCGGGGCCGGGCCTGGCGCGCCCTGCTGACAGACGTCATTCTCTTTAGCTGGGCATAATTACCGAATTAGGATCACCAGAGTGTTAGGCTGTATAAAGCGCGGAAGGCGGCGGTTTCGGGGGTGATGGGCCGTTGTTGCCAATCGGGTTCTGGCTTCGTGTAAGAGTAAACAACTGCTGGCTGTGCTGGAGAAACATTGCTGAGAACAGGATGGCTGGAACGGGTGGTGGCTCGAACACACACTGTGGCACCTGTGTCGCTGTGGGTGCCGCGACTGGTTGCGGACAGCTATTTCGCACAGGCGCGACAACCTGTTCCAGGTGTTGGATGTAACGCAGGTATAAGAGTTATAACGGTGGCTTCGTCGGCGTGGTTTCGGTTCTGCATAAAACTGGGGCTTTAATGCTGGGTGATTTGATGCCGTCGTCGCGGCTCTGCTTTCGCTGTGGCTGCTCTTGTCGTGGCCTGCGCGGCCCTCTCGTCGAGTCGCTGGTTGTGGGAATGGGCGGGGAAGGGAGGCCGGCGTTCCGCAGCGTGGAACATCTCGAAGACTTCTCATTCCCCCTCTCAACGAAGCTCTGCAGCTCGACGAAACCGCTCCCGGTGAGTCATGCGGTTCGTTTTTTGACTCTCCAGCAAATGAACGACCCCTCGGCGATTTGGCACACCACCTAGGGATTTTCGAGCGCGCGATGCTTGCTTCAACTTTCTTTGCCCGTCGCCGCGCGCAAGTTGCAAAGCCTTTGTTGTTGCCGCGGTGTCTGGCAACGCGCAGGGGAAGTCACTGTATCGATTTTGGCGTGCTCTGCATCGCATTCACAGCAAGCAGGGTGGTGGGCAGGCTTGGTGGGCTGCGGGCGGGGTCCACACCTATAATGGTAGGGCAGTGTGCCGCGGCAAAGTCAACGAGAGCAGGGATGAGGCCCAAGCGGCCTTTGGCACGCTCCAAGAGTACCTCGAGCGCTGGACTTCCCAAGAGTGCCCCCAAGCATCTTAACTGACAGCGTCCGAGGCTGGTCGCATCGCCTGCAATCGCTTCCAGCGTCCCTTTCAATCCGCCATGATCGTCACGGTGCCTGCCGTTCGCCTTGCGGACCTCCGCGCCCCTTGACAATTCGAAGCGATCTGCACTCCACTCGTCAAAAGCAGCCACTTTGTTCCAGCCACTTGGGCATTGCCACAGTGTTGGCGCTCCCTCGCACGTGCGAAAAAAATGCGTGGCTCTTTCGGTGCTGTTGCTGGGCACATTGCCACAAGGATGGGCAGCGTCAACTTGCCTTTACGAGTCATTTAAGTGCGTAACATGTACCAAAGCCGACATGATGGTTCCCCAAATCAGGAGAGGTCTTGTCACGCTCAATGCCAAATTGGCGCGGGAGTGTTTCGACTGGCGGCTCCAGAAGTTGCCCCTGAAGCCGACGTATACATTGGTCCATAATGGCTCGCGAAGGCTCGTGACGAAGCCAGGTAGAGGTTGAGACCAACCTTGCCACACAGCTCACTTCAAGACGCCGTTCCAGGGAAGAAATGGTCAACTAAGTACTGTAAAGTACTGAGCCTTGTCCCACACTTTCCAGCAATAATGCTGGACGCCTGAAAAGCTCCAACCTGCATCCTGCATTCCCATGTGAAGGGGACGCTCATATTCCGCCGAGCCGAGCTCCTTGTCCCGCCCAGGTCCACACACATACTGGACCAATACATTACGAAGACCACATTGTTTGTCCCAATACATCCCGAGGTACCCACAACTCGTGTGCCCAGTCGCTTCGCTAGAAATTTAGCCAGTCCCATATAATACAATACAAAATTATTTTTAATTACACTAGTAATTAAGTAATTACATATAATACAGTTCCATACAAAGACTCATCCCTGAGTCAGCCCCACCACTCTGTGTTCACTCGTCCTTAACTCCCACACTTTCCCAACCGAAACCGAACATCACCCTAATAGGGAGGGCCGGGCGGGAAGCGAACCAAGATGGAGTGAGGACCGAGGGGAGAGCCTAAATAGACTCCCCCGCTCGCGCCCGCCAAAGCCCGTCACTCCCAAGGGCGCCAAAAACCCCTGGCCCTCCTTGAACGCGACGAACTGGCCACTG
>CAJHUC010002296.1:0-16719 GCA_905146915.1 Ostreobium quekettii | reverse complement strand
TCTCAGTCCCAAAATGCCTGACACCTTGAGTTGCTGACTGCAGCTGATGGCCGCAGGCCCACCACCGCTGCTCTTCTCCATTCGGAAGTCCGCTGTGCTCTGCAGGACACGCCAGCACAGGTGCTCACTTGGCCCCCTCACACAATCCCATTCGAGTCCACAGTGGCATCTGCATCCAAATTGCCAACTGCTTGGTCTGCAGCCTTGGGGCTTCGTGTACACATCGGAGTTCCTCAGCCAGCTAATTCATCAAATCCCTGAACCCAAAAAATCGCCCTCCTAAAATCGATTCGCGCAGGCAGCACATATTATTCGTGAAAGATGGCCGGGCCAGGTGCACTCGCATCTTGTAGCTCTTCCAACAAAACTCCCAAACACCGACCATAACTCAGACACAAGAGTGCTCCGACCGGGTCCGTGCCAATCTCCGCTGCCCGGCCCTCACGCAGAATGCATGCTTATTTGTCGCAGCCAACAGGTGTCGCACAGCTGTACTCCCGCCCAACAAACCCTCAACAGTGCTCCCCTCATAAGCAGCGCCCGCTGGCGTCCCCGCTGCCACTCGAGCTCAGGCCGGTCGCGCCGCTGGCCCGGCTGTCCAGCCCAAACTGCTCCGCTGAGTACATCCCCACCATTGCATCAGACACCTGCATCCCATCTCCAAAGTCATCGGCATACTGCACGTTCAGCGATGGAAACTGCACGATGTCCGCAGCCTGGGATCGTCCGTAGGCATCCATGGCACTTGCACTCGACCTCGAAGACAGGGTGGTGTAGGCGTCAGAGCCGCCTCCCTGGTTGGCGTACAGGTAGGTCTGCTCGGCCGCGACGCTACCGGCGGTGGGCACGGGCATGGAGGCAGCCCGGGCAGCACCCCCCGGGTACTGCACCACCTTGCTCTGATACACAGGCACCTTGACGATCACGGACTCGTGCTGGGGGCAGGCCTGGCCGCTGGCAGAGTGGTCCACCACGTGCATGCTGTGCTGACGGCCTGGCGCCACAAAATGGGGCAAGTTAGGGCGGGGTGGAGAGCAGGTACAGGGAGAGAATTTTCCACTAAATTGGGATCCTTTTAGTGCAAAATTTGGCCATTGTAAGTCAAGCCCCATCCGTTGGGTGTCCAGAGTGTTTGTCCCACTTCGTCTCAGCCACTGAGGGTAACCAATGTATAGAAGATGCGGGTACAGGAAGCAGGTCATAGGCATCTCTGCACTGAGCTTGAAGACTTGTGCCATTGATAATCGTGGTGTCCAAAGTTCCGTGAGTGGGGGAGCAGGTGGAAGGGCATAAGAGGGCCAGGGTTCAATGGGGCAGGCAATTGATCAGCACCTTGTGCAAGGAATGGCATGTTTCAACAATTTGAAACAGCAATGCGACACTAGCAGCTCAAAAGATGCACATGGAGGACACGCAACAGCACAGCAATGAAGCTCAGGTCCACTTGCACCTGCCTCAAACGCAAACACACACATCTGAGTGCATCACAAAAGAGTGTGCTCATCCCTACTCACCAAACTGCACTGGCTGGCTGAGGTCCTGCCACCCGTACGTTCCCTCGTCCACTTCGGGAAGAGGTTCGCTCGCAGCCCTTTGGCCCAGCGGCACCACCTGACAACACAAACCATGTGTTAGCACCTGGTTGGGTAGCCAGTTGGGTGCCAGGCAATAGTTTGACCTTGTTCAGGGCAAACGCCTTTTGCAGACGATGGCAGGCCCCTGCTCTGTGTAATTAATATGAAGAACTGCAAATTGCACAATTTTAGGGTCACAAATTTACAAAACAATCAAGCACTGCGATGTCAGACAAAGTGCCAAATCCTCGTCTGTCTAAACAAGCTACTCACTCTCTTCACCGCGTATCAAACACTGAACCTTGAACCACACCGCATATCAAACCTTGAACCTCGAACCACACTAATTGTATGGTACACAGCAAGAATCTGCAAACATTGCATTCGGACACCGCAACTCACCGTGCCCCCCATGACCTCTCCGGGTGACTGCCCGCACATCAGGTCAAGGTCCGACCTCAACTCCGACTGCACCCTCTGCTCCGTCTGCTCGAGTTCGATGGCCTGGCTGTACTGCCCAAAGGGGCTGGCATGGATCCCGAGCTCAGGGAACAGCGGGATGTCGTTGGCACACATGATTGGGGCCCAGGTCGCATCCATGGCATCATCGATCAGGGCACTTGAGGCCGGCTCCAGAGGGCAGGAAGACAGGAGGTCTGCCACCTTGGAGGTTCCCAAGGTGGGGCTCATGATCACGGTGCTGCTAAGGTCCTGCAGCGATCAACAACGGGAGAAACTAAGAGGCCGCGGATGTGAGGGGAACAAAGGAGACACAGGGCAAGGGGGTCGCAATGAGTGAAAACAAACTGGAAAGCGATGGTGCTCAAATGCAGTGATGCTTTGGAGCTTTTCGGCAAGGTAAAGTGTGCACAAGGACATATGCAGATGCAAAGGACGCATCAAGGCAACGTGGGGACGTATGAAGAGACTCTCTTTAATTCAGTTCACTGGAGGTACAACAGTGGCAATCGCAATTCAGCAGCTGAGGCCAAAATACAAGGGATGCCAACACGCTGGTCGCTGGTGCTGAGGATCCAGTTGCCATACCTCCATGGTGGCGCCCTCACGCAAGTGCTCCCTGCCAGTCCAGATCGGCGGCAGTAGCATGGCCTGGATGTTGTCAGCAATGTGGCCAGCGATCGGCACAAGGGTGCCGTCCTCATCGCCAGACGACACAAAAGCATCGATCAAGTTGTGCTGTTGCTGATTCTGGTGCTGTTGTTCCCGAGCACACAACACACGTCAGTGAAGATGCTAAAGCAGTGTGCAGGAATGAGGGAGCAGCGCACAATGCGGAAAAGCAGGGAGCCTGCAACCGCAGTGGAGTGCAGCCAGTTTACACAACACGGCTTCGAAATTCTTGGCTCTGCGGACAAGTGCAATATGCAGCTCCTTGGGTCAACTTTGCTCAAGCTCACACTGCATTCCTGGGAAATGAACAGCGTGGTTCCAGCGCCCTGCCACCAACTTTTCCGATTCCTCAAGATGGGTGTACCAAAAAGACAAACGTGGAATTCTACAAGCAACAGTGAAGACAACACACTCATGGGGTTTGTCTTTAGGCTGAAAGCACTGTGACGTGCCAGACAGAAACACACAACCTTGTTTTGCACACTGACGCAACTGAAGCTGCTGTGTGTGGATTTTTATTTGAAACACGTACATCATACGTTGTTCAAGCCATGTCAGGGAAACACAGCGACAGTGACTCCCGGTTGGGGGACATACAGGGCACACCTTTGCTGCACGCGATGCACGGACAGACTTCTTCATGGCAGTTCCAAAGTCAGCACCCTTGCTGACCATACGCAGGGCATCGATGACTTGGTCCTGTACAACAAGGTGAACAGTTGATATCAGCAAAGCAAACCTGCAACCCGTGACCAGATCTGCTCTTGCCAAACAGCCAGGGAGGAACACGAATCCTGTCAGTACACCACTTGGTTCTTGCCTGTCCCACTAATGCCAAGGGAGAAATTGATAACAAGATGAATAAAGAATACACGACATCCTCAGGCAACAGACAATGGAACATGGGCAAAAGACCAGGTGCTCAGGGAATAAACAGTGCACGAAAGTGGACCAGCTGTACATACGGCAACCTTCCCCAGAGCGCAAAGCGGCCTATTGTGCTGACTGCAAAATGCAATGTTGTCGCTCCACCAGCTGATTGGAGATGCTCACCATCGACAGGGTGTCCAGGAAGGGCCCCAGACGCAGGTAGCCACTGGGCTCGAAGTTCGTGTGTGCCTTGCTGCCTCTCAGCTTCAGGCCCATGATGTCGTGCGCCTTTGCAGCATCCATGGCCTCCTTGAAGCCTCCCAGGTAGAGCTGCTTCTTGTTGTACCAAATGTGGGACTCCCACTTCTTGGTCCGCCTGCAGCCATGGGGTTTCAGGGAACTCTCAGATACACAGGAAATCAGGGTGCGCAGGAATCAGTCAGACAATAACCTGCACAATGAGCACTCCTGGCGGTACAGAACGAAGTCTTCTTACAGAAACAAGGTACGTTTTTTGTGCAGTGCTCTGGCAAAATCCAAAATAAGGTGGCACAGCGGGCGCCCAACATCGTACGCCCAGGCAAATGACTTTCAAGTCAACAAAACAGCCAAAAGGAAAGTAGAACGAAGAGAATGAATGCGCCACACGGATGACGAAGAGTGTGCTGCTTGTGGACAACAACCAGCCCACCACTCGCCAGAACCGCGTAATCAGCACACCATCGGTTGCGCACCAAGCGCCCTTTTGATTGAAGTCGCAGCAAAAGAAACCAGGAGAACATTTGCAGCGCACAGCCCAGGGGCACCGACCTGTGGCGGACCCCCCCGCAAGCAAATACAAGCGATGACTAACGCTGACTCCACCCCCCCGCCCAAACTCAACCCGCTGAGTCGGGCGCACGTCACGCAGCCCCGCACTACAACCCAGCACTACATCGCCACCGCGGTACACTCCTCCCCACGACTCCGCCGTCGAAGTACTTTACAGTACATTCCCACCTGCCGCCCCCGCGCTTGATCCTTTTGATCCGCGTCCGATCCCGGATCGATCCCGGGACACCAAATCCCGACCCGGCCTTTCTGGCCAATCAGGCGGCCAGCTCATCGACCAGAGGCGCCATGACCGGAGCCACCACCGCCGGGCCATCAACGCGATCCAGCCCAACCACATCACAGCGCACCATTTACCCTCAGGTCTCACCCGTTAACCCCTGGGACGGTACTCGGCCATCAAAGGCCTCAGGCGGGGGAGGCCGGCGCACGCTCCCACCCCACGCGCGGCCCGAGCGGCGGCGGACGGCCCAAGGCAGGAACGCGCGGCCGCCAGCGCTCACAACGCCTCGCCAGCCACCCCAATGGGCAACAAACGCGCCCACAAGGCCGAATCATTGCGCTAGACACCCTGCGAAAAGACACGACCCCAGTGCGGGGACAGCGGAAGCGGTCGGGCGGCGGCCGACAGCTCGGTGCGGGGCCGCGCGACCCCGAGAGCTCAAAGCTCGTAACCAGCCTCCGCAATGGCCAGCAAATCCGCCCACACAACCCAACCATCGCCCGGGCAGCCCCGCCAAAAGGCGTGGCCCAGATCTGGGGACCCCAAAAGCGCCCCAGCGGATGCCGCCGGGCCGGGGGATGCCCTCACCTGTGCCGCGTGACGCCGCGGAACTGCGAGCTGGAGCTCGGCGGGCCCCGGCGCGAGCCCAGCGCGTTGGCGTTCAGCCGGAGCTCCTCCACGGCCCCGCCGGCCCCCCCCTCCGGCCGGAAGTAGGCCCCCAGGGCCGCCACGAAGTCCTTCATCACCGCCTCCGCGTCCGCGCATGAGTCGCCCTCGCCATCCGGCGAGCCTCTTTCCGACATCGGGGATGCGCGCCCGCGGTTGGCCATCGACGCGCCGTCCGGCACCGGCTCGACCTGCCCGGCATCGCACGCCCAGCCCGCCGGCCCGAATCCCACCGCCTCCTCCTTGCAGATTGCGGCGGAGGGCATCCCGCCGGGGCCACCCAGCGCGGAGCTGCTGCTGGAGCCGGACGCCGGCGAGCCCCCCCGCGGAACGGGGTCCGGGAAATGCACCGCCTGTGCCGTGGGGAGCTGGCCGCATTCCGCGCCATCCTGGCCCTGCATCGCGGCGAGGGATGCCGCCGGGCGGGCGGCGGAGGGGGGTGAGAGGCCGGTGCGGCCTTCCTTGGGGGGCGGAGAGGCGCTGGGGGGTCCGAGCGCCTCCGTTTTCGGTGGGGTGGGTGGGGGGGTGGGGCGCGGAGGATGATTATGCGGCGGGGGGGTTCTCTTCAGCGGGGCTCGGGGGCACGACAGTACAGGTGGGGCTGACGGGCTGGGAGCTGTCAGGGGTTACGCCGGTCGCGCGCGAAAGCGCCGCTCCGGTTGACCCCTTTCTGGGACGGGGCGACTGTCGGTCCGACAGCGCGGGGGGCGTTCCGGAATATATTTTGGGCCGGGGCGGGCAAAGTACTGGGGGTGTCGGAGTCAGCGGGTGCGGAAACTGCGGCCAAAACTGGCGAGCCGCGAGGCCAGGTTGACCCCCGCGTGGGGCGTGGGCGTCGCCGCAGACATCCAGGATCTGTGGAAGGTGGCAGCCTTGGCGACAGGGTCTGGGGAAGCGGGGCCCGCGGGGCCAAAATCTACAGAATCCCGTCACTTTCTTGGTGGGCGACGGGCCGCGCCGCGGCCCAGGAAGTCCAGGAAAGCGGCCGGGGAATGAGCTGTGCGCCTTCGCGCCAGCTCAGTACCACGAATGGTTAAGTACTGTGGCAAAGTACTGGGGTCACGCCTCCGTTGTCCGAGTGGGGAACACAACACGGCAGCGGCGATTCTGTCCCCAAACAAAGCTTTCTGGGTCGGTGGCTTGGGTTTCGGTTGGGCTGCCTGGCGCGGCCAGCCAACGTGGCGCGTGTCGCGCCGACTGTGTCGGTGGCGAGCAAGACTTTCGGCACGGCATGCTGCCGGCGGAGGGTTTTGCTGTGAGGGCGACCCGCCTGCACTGGCAAAAAAAACATGCCCAAATACACGCTACTGAAGTCGTGCATCGTGTAAATCGTGCAAATTGATTGAAAATCGCGTAGAAATCGTGCTAAATCGTGTATTTATCGGATAGAAACGTGACCAAATTGTATAGCAACGATTGAGCGAGTACACATAATTTTCAGATGTTTGGCAACGGTTTACACGATTTTTACACGGTTCTCAACAGTGTGTTTTGGCCAACTTTTACTTGTGCTGCGAGCGTTCAGGCGGCCCCAGACGGTGGACCAGGAGCATCAACTGTGTTGGAAGAAAGTAGTACGATGTATCGCAAATATCGATACTTAGTATTCACAGTATTTTGTTGCACTGGTTTTGCCCGACAATATCTTGCTCTACGGACCTGGTCAGATGGCAGGGAGGGCGTCCCACTTGGCTGGGCGCAGTTCTGTGCCCCGTGGAATCTTGCCGGTGTGTCGAAACGACCAGCATGCCTTTTTGGCTGTTTGGCAAAAGATGGGAGCAGATGGTACAAGATGGACGGTTGCTCGGTGTTGCTACGTTGGAGCCAAATTTGGGGCGCCGGCTAGCCGCTGAAGGTCGTTCGGAAAGGCTATTAGACCTTCAACTTGGCCCTAGTTTGTATTGCTGCTAAAATCGCCGAGAAATTCGGTGTACAATTTGGGCAAATCAAATGAGAGCACGGGGACCTCCAGTCCCAGTCCTTGGCGCCTACTGTAGCCTGGCCAGCGGAGAACGCTCCTCTGGAGCCTGCAACGTGTCCGCAGCATGGGATTTAATTCGTCGAACCAATCGGGGTGCTGAAAATCTGGTGGTTCACGATGCTTCAACCAACAAGCAGCGATGTACCACACGATAGCATTTGCTTGTTGCAAACGAAAATTCGCCGTTGATTCTTCGACAAAGGCCCCCAAGGCAGAGGCTCAAATAAAGCTCCATCCCATCCATGGCGGGTAGCCCCCTCCAAGGATGTCAGAGGAGTAACTTTTTTGAGCTGGGAGGGGAGTGCAACATCCTGCGCTCCTATTTCAGATCTTTTGTGGTTTGGAAATCGCCCAACTGGCTCGAGCACATTTCGCCCTACTTCCTTTGTCACCGTATGTGTCCGATTGGGTCGGCCACAAGTTGTGGCCAGCAACCCGTTGTCATCATTAAGCCGCACCTCTACATTATCATTGCATCATGCGCATTCATGGCTGCAAGTCCAGCGACCGTACTGACCTGTCCATTTTACTGGCATTCCCTCGGGATATCCCCTCTGAGCTTACGCATCTGCACCCATATACGGGTTCAATAGTATTTGTATATGAAATGCACATTCAAAGAGGAATGCCTCTTACCAAGCAAAGGCACCCGGACGCCTTTTGTTTGTTAGGGACCATATCTGCATCTAGCGTGTCGACCGGCTTCACTCAGCCGGCGATTTCGATTTCAGCACGTCGTTTGCATGTCGCGCATCAATTTGCGCACTGAATTTGGTCCCATAAACCGTGACCTGATTTTCTGGCTTTCAGCACCATGATTGAATCGGATTCAATTATCTTTCCCATCTCTTGAGCCTCGACGCCTGGGAAACACATCCACAAAATTTGTGCGCTCAATCTTATATTGCTCGTCTCCGCAGAACCGCATCTGGGGCATTGACTCAATGCACGTCTCTTTTACATCATGGTAGATGTAGACATTGTGCTGCGGGTGTTGGAGATGGCGGAGCACGGATCATTGTACGCAACTTTCATCGTGTAACCCAGGCGTCACAGGGACCCGTAAAAACGTAAAAATGGCCGTAAAAATAGGCCCTTTTGCAAATTTACGTTTTTGCGGTAAAAACATAAAGTAAAAACGCAAACGTAAACGTAAAAACCAAGCCTGCAGCAAGCAATGTAGGCACAATTTCCACTCGCCCGGGAACAATACCTCACTGGGACCAGCAGGGTGTTCAAAATGACGCGCAAATCTTGTAGTTAAACGCTCCATGCGCAGGCCTCCAGTGCATCTCCGAGAGCCCAAAGCACTGACCGGTATTTCCAGTAGTGGCCAAAGTACATTCCGGGACATTGAACAACCCGGAACCAGCCACGTTCCCGCAGCTCAGAGCATTGAAATTCGATTGCCCCACTGTCTCCGCGCTCCAAATAGGTCTGCCACCCCTGTAACTACAAGATTGGGTATTTTGCTTTATGCTTCAGTGGCCCAATTCTGTAATAACAGCGTTGGGTGTTTTGCTCTAGTCTGGAACGCGAGGCCTTGGCTATGCCGGCCATCGAACGGTGTTGAATATACGTGAACAACTATCGATGGACGCGTCCAATCCCACATAGACGCTCGAGGTTCAGGTCAAATCACTGGGCAAGAATCCACGCAGATTGGTCAATCTGACCGTACCGTGGTCTGAGCACAAGGACTGGCTTCGCATTGCGCGCTGCTCAAGGACCGAGCAGCTTCTGCTGTCCCTGTCCATGTTTCTGTAAGAGTGACCTTTCACTTTGCTCTTTCGCCTTTCATCACAGGGCATCGTATTCTTGACGAAATGATGCTCTGATTCCCAGTCATCACCTCACCAATTTGCTAGAAATGGTGGGGAGTTTACAGTGGCGCGTTGTGCAGCTTACAGCAGTTGTAAAACTTCTTCCCAGGCACTCTGCCGACAGTCCACTTCTTCCACCAAGGCCAGCAACAGCGGCGTTTTTCACCGCCCTTCTTGTCCTCGAAAGGACGTGAGAATTGCTGTTGCTGCAGAAGCGTTTCAGGTCTGGAGCGCTGCCGGTGTGCGGGCGCCCACACTTGTTCCTTGCACTCTCTGCCGCTGTCCGGGCTGGCAACTTTGCCGCGAAAGATATCCAATGGACCGCAGAGAGAGAATACCAATCAGACCTGCACTGCGGATGCGCTGCCAGCGTGATGCAAGCTCTTCACATTGCTGGAACGCCCAGCAAGATGGGCCGGACGTGCCTGTGGACCGCGCTCTCTCTGCACGAATCGCTGTACAGCGATTCGCGCAGAAACGTGTTACGCAGCTCAAGTCCAGCTCAACATCTTGAGCTGGGCACGAGCCGCGCAACCTGACGCCTGGGTTGCGCGGCGCGACATTCAGGGAACATCAACTCAATTCATCTGCAAACAGGCGTCGTTGGCTGACCCGTCGCCAAGGCTTGGCGCGCCATGCTCCCCGGCCAATCCCATCCGCAGGCGCACTAAAACCTGCAGAAGACCACTGCAGTAAATGGCTATCTGCTGCAGTGCTTCCCACTGGAAGCCACGCCGCGGGCCCAGAGAATTTCCGGCAGAACGCTGCGCCGGCTTTTCCGGCGGCGCCCGCGACCGTTCGCGCGATACAACGTGCGCAGATCGAGTGCGAACCCCGCCACCGAGCGGGAATTCGCTCCGCAGCTCCCGCCCCCGCTCCGCTGCAGCACAGTCGGCCCCCGGGGTCGAATTTCCAAACAAAACCAAGCTCAGTTCTTTTTAGTACTGTGCAGTACGGCGCGGAACTGCGCGTTCCTTCAAACCCAACGTCACCAACGATACCGTGACCTCACACACACACACATAGACACACGCGGGGGCGCACACCACACATGCTCAGTACTGCCTGTCCCTTCCCATCCGCGGGACGTCGATCGGCTCGAGAAGGAAGCGTAACAGGGGGTAACGCCTGTTGTGGAGGCTCCCGGCGCACGTGGTCCCTGTACCGCAGGCGAGGTACTCATCTGAGGCGGGACGTGCTCTCCGCCGGTGGCAGACGGCGACGAGCATGCCTCACACGATGCTCCGCAGAACCTCATACGCTCAGTGAGGTCGGGGGGTGGGGGCGGCAAGCCGCGGAGATAGGGGATAAGGGATCGGGTGCTGCGGGCTGATGGGTTGGATGCCGAGCGGCATGAATCGCGGGACGAGCGGCACAGGGCTGGGGGGGGGAGGGGTGCTTGCTTCAGAGTTCCCAGAGCGGCGCCCTGGATGCCCGGAGGTTGAATTCGCGGCGCCGTTTCTTTGGTTTTGGTTATGGGGGACTGGGCGTCGGAGGGGACGGGCGATAGGCAGCAGAAGGGGGCGGGCGCGGCGTGATGTTGGACGTTGGACCGCTGGGCGTGGGGGGAGGGAGAGCGGGGAGCGCGTTGGATTGCTTGCGGCCCGTCGTTTACGGACCGCGGATGGCGGCCGTTGCCGTTCGGGGCGCGGCGCTGTGGGTCTGGAGCGGGATTGGGCGGAAGTGCGCGGGCGGCGAAGGCCCAATGTCCGATCCTACCGACTCTAATCCTACCGATCCTGCCAGGGACTGCTTCAACTCGGCGGCAAGCGCCGCCGGCGTGTGCCGCTCCGACCTGTCGATCGCCTGCTCGGGCAGTGTCCCCCAGATTGCCGCGTTCCCGCCGCCTCAAAAGCTCGGGGCGATCGGCGTCCGGCAGCGCCGCCATTCCAGGACCCCTGCGGACTGTATTGCGATTCGCGAAAGGGCGATTGAGGCCACAAGATTGACTTGTGGTTCTTTCTCGGCTGCCAATACAGCCCCGTCGGCTCTGGGCTGCGGATGTCCCGCGATTGGATGCGAGCGTCCCCCCCCCCCGCGCCCTCGATCAAACGGCAGCACCGACGTTGGGGGCGGACTTGCACGTCAAGCCGATTTGTTGACCTTGCGGTTGACCCTTTGTTCAACGCCTCGCTGGCCGCCGACGGCGCCCCCAAACCCGAATGGCTATTTTGAACGTGGAGTCGCTCTGCATGGCTCTTTGGTTGTGTACCCTCGGGTGCTCCATCGCCCATTCGCGGCAGCAGCGAAGGTACGCGCCTCGTTCCGCCGATTCTTTCACGCTGGGGGGAGCGGCGATGACTAACCCTGCACCGCACCCACAACGGGGGGGGGCTCACGTACGGCCACTCCCCGGCGGCCCATCACCGCGATTGCTCGATTTGATGCGGGTTCCCGACAGGGTTGGGGGCGGGGGCGACCACGTAGGGTGTGACCCTTTGGCGGGTTAACGCGCTTTGACCAGCACGTTCCAGGCCTGTTGTGCGTCGGTGCGACCGCGGCTGTGGGCAGTCGAAGGGCCTCGAGCACGTCATCGCCAACGGGTGCACCGCTTGGGATGGTCCGGGGGCTGAGCTGCCAGGGCAAGCGCGGTGGAAAAGGGATTGTCAGTGCGCTCCGGGAGTTGCCGATGTGCCCACTTGCGTGCTTGCAACACGTGTTGGAGCATATGCTGTGCGTCAAGCCACTGTGGCCTGGTGGCACACTGTGTGACAAATGCCACACACTAATAGAAAACAGCCTGTTTGCGATGCCAACTGTGACGCCATTTGACAGAAATTGATGCCATCAGGCCCTTTTATGCCATCGCAATCACTGTGATAGCATCAATTTGTGTCGAAATGGCATCACAGTTGTCACCACAAACATGTTGTTTTCTGCCAGTGGCAGGACACGCAGTTGTAGCTATTCTTGAAAGCATTCGAAAGTGTGACTGCTTGAACAGGAGCTGGTCACCCTTTTACAGCGCATTGAGGCGATAGATGCTGGAAGTCATGGCGGCACTGCGGCGTCTTTGCCTTGCTGCCAGGTGCGACTTTTGAGAGCGTCATGCTTCAATGGCAAGAACCATGAGTGACTTTAGTAATGGTTTGATGCCAGGTTGCATCGATATGACAGGCACTGCCAGAAGCCTGTGTTGAGGCCATGGACACAGGGGAAATAGGGGGCCAGTCTGCGCATCATTCCACAAAGAACCGCTGTTAACACAAGCTCTCGCAGCACCACACAATTTGGGACAATCCGCTTCCATAGAAGCAAACAAGTTCTGTGGATCCACGTCGCTGGGTCGCTGGGACAAGCAGACGCTCAGAATGCTGCGAATTCCTTTGCACCAGATTGGCAATCTTTCCATGGAATACCATTGGAGACGCCCACAACGTTCAAGCACAGTTTCTGTTTTGAACGTGTGTTACCTTCCTTCATTACCATGATGTGCTTAATGTCATCCTCACTTGAGCACATGCCGTGCTGAGTGCACAACGCAAAAGCCGTTGGATTCATCCCCGCTCCACCCCTCCTTTTCAGAAATTATCATTGCCCACAATGCGCCAAATGCAATGCCCCCGCAGTCTCATAGCTCCCATCGTCAATTTGGGAGTTTCTGGAAGTTTAACACGGTGTTCCCACTGAACAGCAACGTATTTGCATTTTTTTTGGATCAGATACGCAGGCACAATGTTATTGCCTGGTGGATGAACTGCTATTCCAATGATCGGCGCCTCTTTCACCTCTTGCAACGTCACTGTGCCGTTGCGCATTGCCGAAAAAGAAATAAGACAACAAGTCATAACACCAGCTTCTTGGCTGCGAGTGCAACTGGCCACAGCTGTCAGACGGGGACACAACGTGTCTTCTGGAGAGCCTCGACGCGTATTTGCACGCAAGAATCATGCTAGCGCTTGGAACACCATTCAAACAATTCAGCATTTGGCAATCCACCCAAAACGTCTAATCAAAAATAAATTCGCGGCAAGACCAACGGATTCAATCCGGCAATCAGCGCATCACGCCAATCGCCCCATCAAAACAATTCTCAAAGGAAACCACCTGTTAGAGGAGACGACGTGTTTGCCCCAAGTCGCAGAAAAAGAAGAAAAAAGAAAAACAGAAGCCAAAAAATGGCCCGCGTCACCGTCCCACGTCTTCCTTGTAACAGATGTCCTCCCGGTCACGTTGTGTTCCCACGAACGGGGCCCCAAGGGTCAGGAAGAACGCCGCCAGGCAGGCGCACAGGCAGGGCGCGCCCACGCCCGGCTGCCCGCTGAGAGCCGTCAGCACCACCGCCGACGCGATTGGCGTGCGCGTGATCGCCGCATTGAGCCCCCCGCCCACGCACATCACACTCATCACGATCGGGAGGTCGCTGAAGAATGGCACGCCGGGAAGCGCGGCCAGCGCCGCGCCCATGGCGCCGCCGGCGAAGATCAGAGGGAAGATGAATCCCCCCCCCTCAGGCCCGCCGCGGCAGATATGCCAATCGTCAGCAATTTGGTGACGGCGATCACCGCCCAGACGCCGGGGGAAGGGGGGTTGGGTACGGGGGCCCAGATGCCCCCTTGGGGCCACACATGGGGGATTGGGGATTGGGGGTTTGCGATCACGCCGATAGCGCCCTCGCTCCAGAACATCGTCTGCGGGAGGGCCGCGCCGATCAGTCCCAGGATTGCCCCACCCGCCGCCGACGCCACAATCGGCCGGCGCATCGGATCCAGGGACACGGCCCTGAAGCCGGCGCGCATGGTAGCGCTGATCTTGATGAACGCCAGCGCCATGGCGGCGGAGACGACGCCGAGGATGGCGCCGATGGCGAGGTGACGGGAGTCGACGAAGAGGAGGGGGTCGCGGAAGGCCCAGACGGGGCCCATGGGGTCCAGGCCGGAGAGGGCGCGCATGGCGGCCAGGCAGACCATGCTGGAGGCCAGGGCGTAGGGCAGGGGCTCGAAGAACTGGGGGCCGTTGCGGTGCAGGACCTCGAAGGCGAACATGGTGCCTGGATGGGTGCGGGGACGGCCGGTCAGCGGGGCTGTTCTTTTTGCAGAGCAGCGTTTTCTTTTAGAAGAGGTTGTTAGGCGTTTTAGCAAACCGACAGACAAACTGCACACTGCAGACTGCAAAGAGCAAAACGCAGAAAGAGCAAAACGCAGATAGCAAGCGGCCAGCGGCCAAGGGCAAAGGGCAAACTGCAAAACTGCAAACTGCAAAGGGCAAACTGCAAAACTGCAAACTGCAAACTGCAAACTGCAAACTGCAAACTGCAAACTGCAAACTGCAAACTGCAAACTGCAAACTGCAAACTGCAAACTGCAAACTGCAAACTGCAAACTGCAAAGTGCAAAGGGCAACCTGCAAACTGCAAAGTGCAAAGGGCAACCTGCAAACTGCAAACTGCAAACTGCAAACTGCAAACTGCAAACTGCCGACTGCAAACTGCAAAGTGCAAAGTGCAAAGCGCAAACTGCAAAGTGCAAACTGCAAAGTGCAAAGCGCAACCTGCAAAGTGCAAAGGGCAACCTGCAAACTGCAAACTCCAAACTCCAAACTGAACTGGAATTGGCAAGGTATTGGTGGCAGCGTAGCTTAAAGTTGAAACGAAAGTGCTGGAAACAGTCTGCAGTTTTTGCACAGATACTGCGGCATTTAAGCGCTGGAGAGCTCAAGGATCACAGGCGTCACTTGCTGTGGCACGTGGCAACAAACTTTGGCCAATTGTCAATAAAGATTAACGGACCTGGCAACGTAAGAAAGAAGGGGGCTTGCTGTTATCTTCCACCACGGGTACAGAAATGAAGAAAGTGCCCACTGAGGGGGAGGCGTTGACATCGATGCACGCAAGTATTGGGTGCCACAGTGTGGCAACACTAAACAGTCTAACGATTATCTGTACATAGGCAACTTCTTCTTGCAAGGAACACCGTTACTGCCTGACATCTTGACACCCATCAGGTTAGTCCTTTCAATGGGCATGACGAGAAAGGGTCTCTTTAACGTCCTGCAGATCATCGACACTATTTCAACCTCCAGGAAGAGAATCCCCGCATTCCTTGGGCGCAACAGCGAATAAATGACAAAACAACTTATTGGCAAATTATTTAAACTAGGGAAGTCTTCTATAATTTTCTCGCGTTCCAAACGGGATCACCTACAATGAAACGCCAGAAATAGCCGAATCCGCACAGCTCACCCGCAACCTTCTCTCACTGGGAGACGCCACACTGTCTTTTATTAGCATGAAAAAGAATCTCACATACGCTTGCTTAGGAAGAGGCGCCCTTGTACGATCTATTTTCTTTTGAAGTGTAAAGTCATACTTTGCACTGCAAGTTCTTAAAAATCTGAAACATGGGGTATTGAAACGACTGAAGCTCCTAAAACTAATCTGCGTTTTGCAAAATTTAAATTGCAAGTTACCAAGCCTCAAAAATCTACAAAAACTGGCATTTTAAAACGACTGGAGTTCTTGAAAACCCAAGGCTTGCAAACCCTGCCGCTCACCCGCCAGGCCCACGCCGAAGAGGGCGGATATGCCCGACGCCGCACCCATGAGCGTGCACGCCCGCAGCGCCCGTCCGCCGTGGCCCAGCACGTTCTTGGACAGCCAGCCCACGCTGGCGGCGCACAGCGCCAGGATGGCCGCCTCCGGTCCCAGGCTGCTGCCGGAGACGATGCTGAGGGTGGAGCACAGGAAGATGGCGGGCACCTGGGCCACGGGGACCATGCCGGTGGAGTGGATGGCGTCCACGGTAGCAGGTAGGTCGCCGGGGGCGCCCAGCACCTGCGGGGGCGCCAAATTGTTGGGGATGGCGTTCGAGAGCACGCAAATACAATTGGCCCTTTGTAATTTACAAGGGGTGGCAATTTGGACAAATTGCAAATGACCAAATTATTGGGGTGGCATTTTAAGTGCGTGCAAATACAATTGCCCCTTCGTAAAAGTGGCAATTTGGGCAAAACCCAAACAACTTAAGCAAAAGTTAACAAAACAACTAATTGGGCCGTGAGCCTTGAGTTGAAAGGGTTGTTGGCAAGGTGCCGTCGATCGTGGACGGCACAGCAAGTTCCTAGGATGCACCCGTCGACTCTGACAAAGCAAAATCCTTGCACCTTTTTGGCGACAGTGGGCATCAAAGTTTGCCCAAGCATTGGGCATGCAGAGGTGGCAGGGCCTGGGGGACATCGATAGGACATGTAGCCAGAAATTTCTGAAACAGAAATCAGAAAAGCACCCAAGACAGGCAGTGCAGTGAAGTGGTAGGGATCACGCATTTTTGTGGGTGGCCTCAGTGGCGGCCAGGGCTCGTACTGTTCATGTCGTTGTTTTCAAATGCGTTTCCACATGCTTGCAGTTCAGCAATCTTCAGCGATATTCATTTGACACTCGTTTGGCACAGCTGATTCTGGCTTGTAAAAGAGTTTGCCCACCTGTTTCAAACACATTTGGCCATTCTGGGGAATGGTGGAGCCACATACACACAGCAATGCCCGCATGACAGCACCTGACATCGCAAGGTGTGTGAAAGGATGGTGCTTCTTGATGTGTGGACTATGAACGAATGAACGAATCCGGACAATGAACGAATTCGATGAACGATTGCACAAAGAAACAGGCAACTAGCAGTGTGG
>CAJHUC010002295.1:0-26701 GCA_905146915.1 Ostreobium quekettii | reverse complement strand
GAGAGCAGGCTTGGTTTTTACGCCGTAAAAACTGATCGTATTTACGTTTTTACGCGTAAAAATGCGTAAAAATACGTAAATACAACGTAAAAACTGCATGGTGTACATAAGGACAGTACATACAGATTTGCAGAGTCCGGAGAGTGGCAGGCAGAAGCCTTGGAAGAGGCAGAAGATGAGTTTTTGTTAAACGCCATTATCGCCCTTGCCAAGGGCGAGGTGGAAATTGTGTTGCGGGTGCTGGACATGGCGGAGGACTGATCATTGTACGCAACTTTTGTCGTGTAATCTACGTGTGCCAGGTAGCCGTAAAAACGTAAAAATAGCCGTAAAAATAGGCTCTTTTGCAAATTTACGTTTTTACGCGTAAAAACGTAAAAGTAAAAACGTAAACGTAAACGTAAAAACCAAGCCTGACTGAGAGTATCTGCGTTTGTACGCGTAAAATATTCTTTTACGCTTCCACGCGTAAAAGCGCGCAAAATTACGTAAATGAAACGAAATGCACACCCTTGCACATAAGGACAGTACATACAGGCTTTGGGAGTCCGGAGAGTGGCAATCAGACGCGCTGGAATGGGTAGAATACGAACTTTTCTTCCATGCCGACGTCGCCCTTGCCGAGGGCGAGGTGGGAACCGCGTTGCGGGTTTTGAAGATGGCAAATTGGTCGTTGCATACAACTTTCGTCGTGCAACTTTGCAGTCCCAACGTGCCGCAAAAACGTAAGAGTGGCCGCAAACAATGCTCTTTCCGCAAATTTACGTTTCTTTCAAGAAAAATATGAACGCAGAAACGCAAAACAAAAGTCAAACACAAAAACCAGAACTGCGCCACATAGTGCTATTCAATACCGGACTCTCTTGAGGAATGATGCCACAAGAGACAGCCGAGAAGTAGCTGACTATTTTCCCTGAAAATAAAGTTGAGTCTTTCGCTTTGGGGCATAAATTATTTTCCAAAAAAGGGTCGTGGTCGAGGGCGGAGGGCGGTAAACTTGGGATTGCAATCTGATTGGAATCCAAACTCAATACAGTTCAAAATGGAACACAATGAGGATCAAATTGGATGAGAATAATATACTTCGAAGAGTACATTACGAAGTGCGTATGCAATGACACAATATAGAATATGAACGATACTGTCCCTTTGTGTATTTAATACATCTTATTCCCAGAATGTAGTATGGCTAAATGGGATTTCTTGAAACCAGGCCAACCACTTGAGAAGTGACGCCAATAGGAGGCCATGATGAGGCAGTCTACGACACCGACTAAGAAGCCTTGAAAACAGCAACATATAGCAGTAGAAACTAACATGGCTAAATGGGATTTCTTGAAACCAGGCCAGGCCACTTGCGAAGTGATGCCAGTAGAAGACCACGATGAGGCAGTCCACGACACCAACTAAAAAGCCTTGCAATTAGCTGTAACATGTAGCAAAAAAAACTAACATGATATTTCCTTGACCGCCACCATAATACAAGAATTGATGGGACTTATGGCCGCAAATTACTTTGATAGCTTTGCAGGACTGTGTGCATTTGTCGCGCTTGCACAGCACAAGAGCCTCATCTTCCTGTTATCCTTTTTTGCAGTGGTGCTCTGCAGTACTTCTTCTGCGGTGCCTACTGGAGCAATACCACACTGTGAGTCATGCATTTGTAATGGGTAAATATTGCTAGCGGTGAGACACAATGTATCAGCCGAGTGATAGCTTTGGTCAATTTGCGGCGTACTTTGAGGCGTATTTAATGCATATCTGCCTACCTAGGGAGGTATCTCTGTAGGGAGATCAATTGTGGATAGTTGGCACTATTCAACGATGTGCAGGTGATTCCATCAACACTGTTGCAAACACTCAAACACTCAAGCCGTTGCGCCAATGAGATTGCCAATTACCTTTTGCACGTTGAAGCGTTGGCATCGAGTCTGGGACCGGTTATGTGCGACTTCTTTTGGCGCGTTCTTTGGCACAGTCCACGCGCCACTTAGGAGCTGTCTTAACGGACATTGAGAGGTACGTGACTGTATAATGGTAGGGTGGCAAAGGGAAATGGTTGTCTGCACCCATGGGAGGATTCGCCGTGTGACAGGGAGACAAGGACACAGGCGTGGCATGATGACATGCCGACGGAAGCTGCGTCTATGTGTAAGCCAGGAAGAAGACGGCAGAGACGGTGTGCACCATCACAAGATGCGTCCAAATCACGGGATGCGTTCATCATGACCAAACCGTATTTATACGAGCACGGCACGGTTATGGTCAGCCAATTGCAAGAAGCGCACAATGACAACAAATTATTCGCATGATCTTTGAAATACATTCATCCTTTATCTGGTAGAGAAGAATTTCGTGGCCTGTAGCTTGCTGGAGACGCCCTAGGGCGCTTCTGTCCACTGCTTGCACTCCCACTATGCGCAATGCTCACCACAGCGTGGCTTCATCAACAATCAGAATGCCATCTTTGTACCCCTTTCACAACACCTTCCAAAGCATTATAAACTCATTATACACATGCGCATGGGCATTCGCCACACGCAGAACGGCGCTCGCTCCCCAGCGGCAGTATCTTATTAGGCTTGAAAATCGCTCCTTGTTGCAGTGTAGGTCCAATACCCAACATCATGCTTAGGTCGGCAGCGTTTCAGGAATCAGCAATTTCTGGGAATTTACGGTGCATAGTTTGCACTGCAAGCAACGTCCAAAATGGACGAAGTCGTTTCTTTTATTCGTCCCTTTGGTTTCCCTTTCTCCTCACTTTTTGGGTTTGTCTTCATATTTGTGCTGTAGCCACGCGTTTAGCGCTGCACTGTCACGAGAAATACAGTTTAAAAGTAGGATCCCGCAAGCAACTTTTGACAATATTTGCATGGACTTTGAAGTCGCGGAGTGTGGCTTAGAGCACCCCTTTTGTCGCACAGAGGGCACCAGGCCAACAATGATGAGTACCAAGGCATTTTTCACTTTCCTAAGGGGTGAACATTATTGCGCCCACTAGGTTGATATTTGCGCCTTGGGAAGCCAGTTAGCTGCTCGAATGGTGTGATACCGGTAACAATATTGCATCATTAATGCTTGCCCCAAAGAATGGAGATGGCTGCAGAGGGAGGGTTTCAGTGGCACAGCACGAGCAAGGTAGACATGTGCATCTCCACTTGCGGCATGGGAGGCTGAATGCAATATCAGTAGCGGGTTCTAAGAACAAGCCATGGGAGCAAACGAGGGTTTTCTCCCTAGAGCAGAAGGACTTTGGGGACGTAGGAGATAACCTTGTCCAAATTCAGGTGCAATCTGCCCCACGCTCAGCTGAGGCTCGACTTAATTCAAACTGATGTTTGGCGCCACGTGCAAGAAAAACCCGAATCCTAAGCCCTGAATCCTTAAAATCCTGCAAGCAAACAACTCAGTAATCCGCATGACTTTCATTTCCTGAAATGAGTACCAGCCAATTGTGCTCCACATTGTTGGAATACGTTTTTCCCGTTTTTGGCTAGGTTTGTCCTCCACACGTTTAGACGAGGCTTGACCTCAGTTTCCATTAGGTTGCGCTCCAAGTTTGACTGGGGTTTTTTTCCATTGAGCGTGGACTAGTGTGAGCATTAATTTGGACTAGGCCAAACATATTTCTCCAATATTAGGAAGCTCGCCGGTTGAAAGAAACGCTGAGATTCGGAGAAATGCACATCCGTCAAACTACGTAGTCTACCTAGCAGAGATGCACAGGCGTATCAGTATTCCAAACCGCATGTTGCAATAAAGGACCACGTACGCCCAAACACCGCAGTGTGAACCATGCATAACGGGTTATGTTTCTGATTTGTCTCCACGAATAACCGGTCACTAGGTCCTGGGTACATAGTTTGGGGTTTCATGGGCTGCCGTATGCTGCTTGAATTTTGCTGCGTTGACATGACGAAATGGTAATGTTGCTCGTTTCCAATGGCCCTGCCTGCCATTGTGTCATCCACAGACACTGGAGCCACTGCTTCATACAAACACCTTAATTTTCTGCAGTCCTCATTGGTTTTGCTGCAAAAAAAGCTGCTTTTGACGTTATTTTAAATATAGTTTACCTGATTCAATTTTGTCCTAGAGGTTTCCTAGATTCTATTCTGACGATTCTGGATCCGTGGATCTGTACCTTCTCCTGGAGCATTCGTTCTGTGGAGTTCGCAGCCAGTCGTCGGCTTGTTCGTCCCTTGCCTGTCCCTTCCTGTACAATGACGGCCTGACTGACAGGCCTCGACGATCGCCATGGCGGCGGTGCACAACCGGTTGTCGCAAGTCCGTCCATCGCCGCCCCAATCACTCCCACCCACTGCCAAACGGCACCCCTTCATCCACGGACTGCCGATTCGCTTCAGATTCCCCTGGTCATCAGCAGCCGCCCACCCCCGCAAAAAAGGGTCCGATCGAGCGCCATCCCACGCGGCCCGCCAACAATCCGTTTCCGCTCACCGTCCTTCGCGGCAGGCAGGGGTCGCGGGACCCAATCCGGGAGAGTGCGGGTGCCGGGGCGACAGCGGCAGCAAGGAGGCGAGCCGCGAGCACCAATCTCGGCCGAAGACGGTTCTGCCTTGACCTCGGGTCAGCGTCAAAAGAACGGTGCGTAACGCAGTCAAGCTCATCCGCTCACCGCTCTCCGATCCTGGACACGACGCAGTTGCGTGGCTCGCCTGGAGGGCAGCTCCGCGTGACGGTTTCAGAGGCGGCGGGCAGCGCGGGGACACCGCGTGGGGACACCCGGATCCACCGTCGCCGTTTTGTCAACGGGCTAGGACAACGACGCGCTGGATCCTTCGCCAAGTTATCGTCGCCGATTTTGCGCGGAAGGGCAGGAGGGGGGATGAGGAGGGAGGGCGCTGATCGAGGGGTGATTCCTTTGGCCCTTGCACTCCGGCCGCGACCCAGGCAGCGTGTCCTTGCCCTTCCCGGCACATTCATCCCGCTGGCTCAAGCAGCCAGGCGACCTGAGTAAGCCCGATCTCGGGCCGACGCAATCTCAGAGTTGCAAGCCCGAGCTTGCAGTTCAGCCTTTCGACTCAAGTCGAGCCGGCGACACGGGCAGCGTCGCCTGCGCCACCGGTACCGGGCCGCGGTGGCGTCCGAGGTTTTCAGGTTTCGATGGTGGGAGGGTCCCGCGCTCTGTCCAAGGCGTTCGCGTTGGCGCATGGACTCATCGATTGGCGGGAAGTCGCTCCGCGGCTGAGGACATCGCGCAGATGGGCTGCGCTGGCGGGTGATTGACCTGAATCCGCTGTGGAGTTCCCGACCTCACGGAGGGGATCTCTCCCAGTCCCTCACTGGCGCTTGCTGCATGTGGCGGTGCGTGATATCACTCATCTAAGCCAGGATTACGTCAGGGCAGAATTCGCGGTAATTTGGTTGCGTCAGGGGCGGAGCTTCGTGGCGTCCTGGCCTCGTGTGCCAAAGAAACCACTGCGAGGTGAGGCGGCTGTCACAGCCCATCCGCACATTCGCGGCGCGTCTATTTAGCTCCGTACCAAATAACATTGAATCTGGTACCAAACTGCCGCAGTACCAAATAAAACTGAAACACATACCAACCCATGTTGAGTCTGGTACCAAATTCACGCCAGTACCAAAAATGCTGAAAGGTGTACCAAAAATGGTGAACTGGTGCAATATAGTCATCGAATGGCAGTTTGCGACCAGCCCTTCGACCAGCATTGCATTCGCACTTGGTTTGGGGTTTAGGGTTTTATGGTGTATGAGCCCTTATGGGGGCGGCGGCTTGATGACGAATTGGTACTGGCACTAGTTTCAGTGTTGTTTGGCACATTGGCAGTTTGGCAACAGATTCCGTACTATTTGGTATGGAGTTAAATAGGTTCCCTTTCGTGGCCCACCCCGTCCCAACTCATCTTGCCACTGTGGCCAGATGTGTTAGGGAGTGGGCCGAGAAAGTGCGGATGGGAGGCTGACCTTCCTGTACATAATATATACAACATCGCATACCAAGTTCAACTGAGTCTTGTCTCTTGGACAGCCTGTGGTGCTGCATTTGGATCGTCAGGACACACATCAGGGGTTGCAATCATGTGCCATCCTCGAGTTTCATGCGGGATCTTTGCCTGCGCTTCATTCTTGAAAATTCATCCTATCACGTACCTTGTCTTTGCAGCGCGCGAAGCTTTTACGCATGAAGAGGAGTCAATTAGTGTGAAGCACAGTGGCGTGCGGGGATTTCTCTCCACAATGGCCCAAAGTGACTGCCAGATTCCAAGCAATAGAAAACCGCTGAGAAAACGATTCCCTGCGGTGACTTCCACGACCATGCAGATCGGCAACGAGCTGCGCACCTTGAGGCGCGCCAAAACCTCGTCGAAATATCGCCAAGTCCTGTACAAAGTCGTGGACGGCAGCAATCTATGTGTGCGAGCACAATCATATGATATGCAAGCGCCAGGTGTATGATGGGTCTGTCAGGATGCATGGGGCTCCACGCGATGGACTAGCGCCAGGCATACGCGCATCGCAACACACGCCCTTTGGACCAGTGTCATCAGGCGCGAGGCGTCAGGCAGAAAGGGCATTTTGTTACAATTTTTCCCTTGCATTTATAGTACAGGGTGTTCTCGTTCGTTTACTTGCATGCCTTTCTGGCCCATTCTGTCCGTACTGCTTTCCCTAGCAATTCCCATGAACTCCAGAAGTCCACCTAAACGCCCCACGTCCCACCAACTATCTCCCATCCATTCACCCTACCCCGTATACGGGGTACCCACGTATACCCCGACTACGTAGTCTCCCTTAGCCACACCTATTCCTGTCCACCTAGCCGTACTAGCACGAAGTCGCCCGCAGCCACCTATCCCTTTCCGACTAGCCATTCTACCACGAAGTCACCCGTAGCCCCTCTGATTCTGCCTTCCCCATCCTCTAAATACTCTTTTTCGCCTGATTACGCTCGATCTGTGGTTGCTCAGGAAACTGCAGCATCTGTATCCTTACACAGGCCACCCCACTGGTGCCGTATGATAGCATACAATATGCTGTGTGTTTCTTTCACGGCATCTGTCGCAGGGTATCGGAGCGCAGAGTCTGCCGGTGGGTGAAACATCCATGCGGCACTATCGGGCCTCGGACACTGGCCTGCCCACCCATGCGTCCGCGGTTGCCGAGGGACATATCCACCCTCGGCACGGGCGATTGCAATTCCCGCTCGAGTCCACAGGGCCAACTCCCCACTCAGTTAACCTCACCAGAATTGAACCGGCAGCCCGGTTCTGCCCTTCTGACAGGTTCCAGTACAGCTTCGCCACAATGCGAGTCGCCAAATTGTCACCCACGCTTTCGCACCCCTCAGAGCACCCTGTTGTGGGAACTTAGCCAACGATCTCGTAACCGGCTGCATGGGCCTCGATGGCCTCGGGGCCACGCGCCCTCGTTGCTCGTTGGACAACGAACGGCAAACCGCGATTCGTAATCTGGCGCAAAAATGCCGATCAAAGATCATCGCGTTGGTAATACGTCGACACGTCCCTTTGGGTGCCGCTTTCAGGTGCTGGCGGGCGTCGAACCTGCTCCTGTCGCGCCTCTGTCACTCGGTGCGCCACGCACCATCCGCATTGGCACTGCACTAGAGCCGCTTGAGCCACGGGAACCGTTTCGAATCGAAATCGCCGCGTGGACAGCCTTTTGTGGTGCTGCCGTCCCCAGAGTCGAAAAAAAGGGGTGGAGGTGGAATGCCATACCGGGGGGCTTGGAGGAAATCTTGGCGCGCGCGCGGTGGGGCGGCGAGGAGGGCTTTGCGGGGATAGGAGCCGGAGAGGGCGGGGGCCAAAGCAGCGGCAGGAGGCAGCGGGGGCGGCCTGGCGCCAATCTCGAGCTCAGGGGGGTGCAATCTCGAAGTCGTGGTTGACAATAAACGGTGCAGGTGAGGGGCAAGAAGGCCTCGGTCGCGGGAATCGCTGCGGCATTGGCGGACATTGTTTCCGGACGCGATCCCGATGGGCGACTTCCAACTGGCTGTCGGGCGGTTTTGTGCGCTGGGGCCGCGGGAAAGGGGCAACGCCGGTGGACTGCAGTCGGCTGCGAGATCTCGGTCAATCCGATGGCGACGTTCCCCCGCTTGAATGCACTGCGAGGGAGGTTGGCATCGGGGGGCCGGATTGGTCGCCTGAAGACCGCAGCTGATTCGTCGCGGGAGTGGGCGCGCGTGCGGAGAGCCGTTCCTGTTATTCTCAGGCGGGAAAGATGTTGTCCGTCCTCTTCTGTCCGCGACCTGGGCCGGCCTCCCTTGTGCTTTCCCGGCGAGAGTTCTCAGTTCTTTACTGTTTTCCGTTTGAGTCGGCCGGTACCGCCTGCGTCACTTGACGTACGGCCCCCTCCCGCGGCCTCCAAAGGTCGGTGGCGTCCTTTGCGCAAGGTCACGTTGGCAAGACGTTGGCGCGGTGCAGCAACCAACGGGGCTGCAGCGAAAGGCCCCGTCGCAGAGGCGCGTCGAACAAACGGAGCCATGCTGTTGTCGCGAGCGGAGTTGGGCGCCACGCTCCCAAGTCCTCAGACGGTGGGGCGTGAGCCCGTTGAGTCGCCCATTTGGCGAACGTGTTCCGCGCGCGACGTCCCTCACCCCTGCGCGCCCGCGCTTGCCGCGGGCTGGGAATTTCATGGACGGCGTGTGTCCACGTCTCGCGTCGAAGCGAGCGCAGAATAGTCTGGGCGCTTGTCCAGGGTTGGGTGGGGACCGCGCACGGGCGCACCCGCGCCCACCAGTGTTTAAATCGTATCTCGGTGTCGTGCATTCCGCTGTGGTAGCGTCTCTGACCGCTTGGGGTTGGGCTGGCGCGTTGCGAAGCGTCATTCGGGAGCGTGCACCCCCGCCCCCGTGCCTTCCTGTTCTATCCTCTCGAGATGAAGGCCAGCGCCTGGACGCGCGTGTGCCTGCCTATCTCTTCATGCGCCTGATGTTGTTTGCCGAATCGATCTGGACCCGATTTGGATCCATTCGTGACTCATAGGGCGTTGTGCGCATGTGGGCAAATCGCCGACAAATGGGCCGTGGCGCCACAAAAAGGATGGAGGCGTGCGTGTCGTCGGAACGGAGTGCTTTGCCAATGGATGACTGTGCAGACTGAATGCAGGTTGTCAAAGTGTCACAGGGCAGTACGTAGCACAGCGCACAGCACAGCACACAGTACAGCACAGCACATAGCACAGCGCACAGCACGGCGCATAGCACGGCACACAGCGCAGCACAGTACACAGCATAGCACATGTGCTGGCTCCTCGCCGCTTCGCTAGGATGTGGTTGAGGTTCCCACGTTCAACCGCTGGTCACCATGCACAACCGCCCTCCTGGAATTTCCCATCTTCTCTCTCTTCCCCCAAGCTTCCACTGTTCGTGCACCTGGAGACTCCCCATAGTCAGTTTGCAGTGTGGAAGGAGGTCTCACACACGCTTGCTTAGAATCGGGGTGGGGGTGGGATGGGAATGGAGGCGTCGTAGACTTGCTTCTCTGTTTCTCGATGTTTGGCAAATTGCCATTGGGGAACATTCATAGCCTCGGGCAGACACGCAAATTTCGCAGTGCCGCAGACCCGCTCCGTTCGTGTTTGCGTTCGCCCAGCACGGCCAGGCCACCCGGCCACAAAGCCGCCGGGCGCCTCCTTCACCTTCCACGCTGCTGCGAAGGGGGCGCCCCCGCGAAGACCGGAGGACGCAACGGCTGTCGACTCAAAGTCACCCCAGATCGACGCCTCAACACATCTTCCATTTGACGGGCGAGCCCTGTCAGGCCCTGTGGCCATCCGGCGATTATAATCCGCCGCTCTGGGCCGATGGGCTGACCAACGCAACAGGCCAACCACCCATCGATCCCCAAAAAAAAACACCTCTCCGCCCCCCGCCCGACATGGGGGCGTGCACCATCGGCGTCCGATGTTGCATGAGCCACATGATGCGGGGCCTGATTGACTTGACGCCGAGCTGGGGCGGCCGGAAAGCGAAAAAAGTGGCCGCCTGGGCCTCACCCCGCCTCCAGCGCCGCAGGGACCCCCGCGCGGAGCAGAGCGTCCAGGGGTTAGCCAAGCCTCAGCGTGGCGGTGGGGAGGACCCGAGGCATAGGCGCGGCAGCCGGGCATGGTGCGCCTCCCCTGCTCCATTTGCTCGCGATGGCGTTGATGCCTCCCGGATCGGTGCACGGGGCGCTGACTCTGCGACTCTCCCCGCGCGGCGAAGAGGACCAAGCTAGCTCAGCGTTTTTCGCCCGGTGGGAGTTTCATAACTCACATTACGGAAACCGGGCGGGCCAGAAGCGGAGTGGGGACAGAAGGGGACCGGACGGGCGCGTGCGTTTTCGGTCGGGCTGTATGCGCAGGCGTCGCGCAGGAACACCTCATGACCTTGAACTGGCCCCGGAACTCAAGCCGGGAACTCACCCCGGAGCACTCTGCTGGGCGCTATGCGGGCAGCCCCTCGACGGGCGAGTCCTTTGCGCGGGCGCCGCGGGGGTCACTCAGGCCGCTCGAGCGTCCCTGGCGAGCAAGTGTTGTGGCAGGGAGCGGTGTACTAAGCGTCGCTGTCAGCGGCTTGGTGCCCGGGTTTGGGCGCCGACCAACACACTGCGCAAAGTACTGGGCGGAAATTTTCGCGGTGCGCGGCGGGGTGGGAATTGGTCGGTGGGGCGCTTGTGGCAGTACTTCGCCCCTGGCGTGCCGACGCGCATCGATTGCCGGTGCGCGGAACTGTGGCTGAACGAGCTGGTGCGCCGATGGGGCCGACAGTCGCTGGCTGCCGGAGGGCGCGCGCGAGCAAGGCAGCTGCGCGCTGATTGCCGCCCCTTCCGGGTGTTGCGGCGCGTTGTCCCTCGGTAGGGCGTCCGGTACAAAGGGGCGAGACGAAAGGCGCGAATTTGGAACGGCAGCGTGGTGCGGGCTGTGCGGCACTGTCCCATCGCGAACTGCCTTCCGGCAAACGGTCTTTTTGCTGTCGTGGCTTAGCGCCTGAATAGGAGACGATTGCAAGGCACTCACCTCCCCCCCAACCGACCTGCCTCTGGACCCGCTCATGTGACCCCACGCCGTACTTTTCGGCGTGGAAACGTGGAGTGAAGGGAGCCTTGTCCGCTTCCTTTTCCTTCCAGCGGCTCCTGGGCTTCTTCAGCCCTGGCGCATTGCTGGATTGCAGGCTGTGAAAGAATAGCATTGGACATGTTTGACCATACACGCATGGAAGGGCGTCAGTGTAGGCGCCTACTTTGCACAGCAGGCACCCACAAGATTGACAGCAAATTAGCAGAGAAGAACTTTAACAGTATCTGCACATGAACCGACGCTTAGAATGTAAATGTGGCGCCATTTTAGACAGTGTTGGCAATGGCTCAGCACTGCAGCCACACGAACGACAGAAGCCATGAAGCGGCACTCCACAAAGAATGCGGAATACAAAATGGTAGCATTGATTTTTTCAGCGCGGTGTTGCTCACTTTTGAGTTTCTGCACAGTAATGTGCGGACAATGGCGGTGGCAAACATGAATCGCAGTTCACTTTTCATGGTAGCTGTGGTGCATTTGGTGTATTCTTCCACTGTCAAGGTAGCTTGTCATCGGTACAGATATCGATGTTGAATGGTGGTAGTGTGGTGGTGAGTATAATGACAGTAATTTGCTGCAGCAATTCAGTCACATGCTGAGTGTCGAGTGTTTGGGGCCCCTTTGCTCGCAGGGTCTGGGGCCGGGGGAGACTGGCTGACCCATGGTGTCGCCCGCTGTGCTGGTGGCATTGCTAGTGGCGTGCCTCGCAGATTTTCCGGCTGGTTTTGCAGCAGCCAATCAAGCCGCTGGCAATTTGGTAAGTATGGGCCAACAGAGACGCGTATGTGAAACCCAAACCAGAATGCATTGCTCCAACTGTTCTCTCTGGTCTCGTTTGGACACACGGCACTCGCTGGTCCATGAGTTTCAGCTGTTGAGCATGTAGGGATATCTTTTGAGACAGGGCTTCTTCTGTCAAGGGAGTTGTGTTGCTTTTCTGTTGGAAGGTTTCTCTGAAGTCGAATTTGACACAGCAAATGGCATCAAAGTACAGGTGACTGCCGCCACCAGTGACTGCACCTGGCTTTGCAGGGCAAGAAATGGCAGGGGAAAACTTGTAGACACCGAAACGATGGCTGGGAATGCTGAACATCATGAGCTCCTGCGTGTCATGCAGGCACGTTTGCGGGACAGCAGCAGGCCAGCACTGGGGGGGGATGCATTGCGTAGGGCGCAGCAGGAATCAAACACAGGTGGGCACCGAGTGTGGCTGTTGCTGACAAACTGCAGGTCTGCTGTGCTGCGCAGCAGTGTTGCCTGCTGGAGCAGAGCACTTGGTTGGCACAGAGTTGTGTGACTTGAAGCCGAATCTCTGGCAGCGCAGAGCTTACATGTATCCCTGCTTGTTTCAGTGCAACTTGTTCAGAGCAATTTATTTATCCAAAACAAAGCATCCCGGTAGGATGTGATGTTTTGGAATGAAAGAAAATGCAATTGTTTTGCTTAGCAGTTGCCAGGGAGCCTGAACACAACAGAATGCCATGCCTGCTGGCAGGTGTGAGTGAGGAGACGTCGACTGCGAAATGGCCCACAGGCAGTCAAGCTTGGCCCATCTGTATGCCAACATGTTTTGAAAAGCTAGGAAGGAAACTGTGGAGGAATGGCAGCTAACGATGCCCTGCACAGAGGGCACCTGTGTATCTGCAAGGGTATATCAGTACATTTGCACGCTCACTGCTGAGATGCACATAAACCTCTGAAGTGCACGGTGTGCAGTTGTAAATCTACACCTCAATGCTTGTTGCAGAGGGCACAGTGCTTCTTTGAAGTGCTGCACTGCCATTGTCCTCTGCCTCAATGGTTGGTGCCCCACTGCTGAACTTGGTAACTCTTTGCATCTGATATGGCCAGGTGACGTGGCAGTAGCAAATTTCGTAGGCAGGCAGCTCAAAAACAATGGCACCAAGGAACCAAGAGCTACTCTGGCGGTACGTGTGGCTTCCAGTTGATTGCGTTGGTCAAAATCAGCACATTTCCCAGAATTGCCGAGTCTTGTCCTGGACACTGTCCTTGCAGTGTGGCACTTGCCAGATGTTGCTTCATCACTGGGAGCGCGCAGTTGTCATGCCATGTGCTGTTTCCACAGTGTGTTTGTTTAAATTCTGCCTTGCGCTTTCATGGCGATGAGGGGATCGGTTGTAGTCACTTGCTCGAGCCTAGGCTATTGACATGCATGCCTGGCCCTGCGGGTTGTATCGGTCTTGAAAGAATGCACATTGTTTGATACCAGGTTTGCTTTCTAGTAACCTAATCACAAAAGGCCCGGTTGTTGCATGGCTGATGTGTTAGTTCATGGAATGGGCCAGTTGCCTTACGTGGCAATGCTACAAATCAGCTTGTACTGTGAATCCCAGTTATTCCCTAGCTTCAAGCGAACATTCCACTGCCAATGCAGCCCGATCCTTTAGTACATGTTTGTGTAGTTGAAAGGTTGCAGCAATTACTGCTGGCTCTGCAATTCATTATGTGCTGGGCCTGGATGTGTGCAGGAAGGGGTGGCTGCTGAGTGTGGGCGGTTCCCCTACATGGTATCGCTTCGCGACCACCATGACGAACACAAGTGCGGTGGGGTGCTGGTGGACCCGCACTGGGTTGTAACTGCAGCCCACTGTGTGGATCCAACAAACTCGAGGTCGGCTGGGGCCACGCCAATTGCCGTCATAGGGGCCTGCAGCCTGGACGACGAGATCAACAAGAATGGGGAAGTCGAGGTCAGTGCTGACTCGCTGGTTCCCGGTTGGATCTACCAGTTGTTAGTTGGTGGGTTCAGTGGCTTCTGTTTTTTGTCCAGAGGCAGAATTCCCAAGATCTTTGTTCGTTACTATACTCTATGATTATGATACATACAGAGTATTGATATGTTGTGTATGTATATTTGTTAGGACTTCGTATTTACATATTCACCTAAGTGTTTATTGCCGTGTACGAGCTCTCCAAGAGGCCTGCATTGTTGAAAGTGGCGCACGCCGCTGTGTCTGACCTACCCCACTGTGTCTGAGTTGTAGTGTGAAAGTGCGTGTGCTCTCTCATTGAATAAAGAGGGGGTGCAGGCAAAGTGTTCAAAACTAAATGGAACCCTTCAGTGCGAGTTCGACCCCAAATTCTAACCCCGCCCCCACCCCCCCCCTCTCCCCTTAATTGCCTGGGGCAAGGTGGATCTCAGCCCCACTACGCCCAGTACCCTTACATACTGGTCCCCCAACACTTGGCCACTTGGTGGCACACGATTTGTCGCCGCTATCAAGTAGATGGAAGGATAGTTACCTGTTGACACACTGGAGATTTATGCCAGCACTGCACAGGGATGTCCTAGCGTTGGAATTGTGCTGCTCCCTTGTTATGTGCAACATCGTTCTGCAAATGCCGTCTAAACTTGTGGAAACGCTAAAGCATCTTGCATTGCAAAACAGCTTCTGTGTCATGCTGGATTGTACTCGCAAAAGAGACCTGCCATTTGTGCAACGGTCATGTCCAACTTCATCGCATGCCTGACGTGGCAGAACTGAGCGGTGAAGTGATGAGTGGGGTTCATTGTCATCCAACGCGTTGATGATGCTTGTTTGAGCAAAGTTGGCAGTTAGCGGTCACGTGTTAATGAAAACATCCTGAATGTGATATTGATTGGTAGGCTGCCATAGTGGCTGCCTGATTGATTGGTTGATCAATAAAGTAACCGTTGGACAGATAGTCTGGCGGCCATCAGTTGTTGATATATCAATGGTGGTGCTTTGGCAGACATTTTTGGCACAGGACATATTCCTGCACGAAAAGTGGACAGGCAATGTAGCAGACGAGCACGATGTCGCCCTTGTGGAGTTGAATGGCGAGTCGAGCCACAAGCCCGTGGGACTGCCCACCCGGCGTGACTCGCTGCATGAGAACCAGAGGTGGGCAACCATTTAGCCAGGGTTCTAACTATCTGAGTCCTCAAGGCCAAGGTGCATGAAGGGTTGTATCACGTTGAAATGCTTCTTTGTGTTTATTTGCTCTCTCAATATTGATGCACAGTCATTCATGCACACGGTACTCGTTCATACAAACCTGCACACATATGCAGGACTGTATGAGTGTACACCGATGTATTTGTATGTATGCATTCAAGTATGACGTCTTGGTGTTGCAAAGAAATATATGCAGTGTGCTGTTGCTGAATGTGTGCCCAGGTTTGCGGCCCTTGGTTGGGGGGTGAGGGGCGACGGGGCGGCTGTGACGGATCTGCAGCAGGCGGGTGTGGTGAGCGTTGTGGAGAATGAGGAGTGCGAGAGCGAGAGGCTATGGGGTCGCAGCATCAGCAACAAAGTGCTATGTGCATTTGGATTCAAGGGCGATGAAATTTGCGAAGGTGGGGCGCAACCTAGCGTCTGCTGTTCACGCCCATTGCAGTATTTGAGCATCCAAACACATATCAGAATACCTGTGTCGGAGTGTTGTATTTGTGGCACTGCATGCCTATGTTGTTGCCTTTACCAGCATGTGCCAAACACTGCATCTGTAAGGCATGAGATGCCTGCACGGGAAAGCATAAGGTGCGCTGCGAACTATATAGCTGAAATATCAGAGGAAATTCTTTCTGTGGGTCATGCAAGGTGACAGTGGGGGCCCTCTTGTGCGGCTGTTTGCTCCCGGCGGCAATGTCACGGCGGGCAGGCCATCCCTGGATGTGGTTGTGGGAATTGCGTCCTATCGAGAAGAGACAGCACGCTGTGGGGAGTCCAAGCTGCCGGGCGTCTTCACAAGGCTGGCAAGCTTTCGGAAATGGATCGATGGTATCATGGAGGTGAGTGGTGCCCTACCAGCTTCCAAAATGTGGATGGCTCATGAATTGGCCGATGCAGACGTCTGGAAAGCAACTTCACGATGCACTGCAGCTGATACGTCAGTGCCTCCATCCATCCTCGAACCAGTTGTCGACTATCCGGTTTTAAGACTGGTTTGTGCCAATTGATGGTAAACAGTTAGTAGCTTGCTGATGGTTGCCGCAGAGCAGGACTAGTCGCTTGCACCCAAGTTGGGCGTGTGCAAGGAGCACAATGCAGCTGGGGTATGTACACTGGGCAGAGGCGTGACACTTTGTAATGTTGTGGCTCCCCTCTCTTACCAGCAGCAATAACAACAACGCATATGTCATGTGAAGCTTAGAAAAGTGTAGATGAATGTAATGGATAAGTCAAGAAGTGGATTTAAGTTACTGTCCCTTGCAAGACCTGATCGATGTCAGACATGCTGCGCCAGGGCTGTGACATTTCCCTTGGCCTGTTGCACGGTACAGCTGATATTTGGTTCCTGCTTTCATTGCATTTGGCATTTGCAAAGTCTGTGCAGCTGCGTGTCATGCTTGTGCAAGCATGGGAGCGCAGTGAAAAATGAGTGCTGTGGAAACACAGTTTGGTGTCAGCAAGGGCTGGCGCCCAGTTGTAACATTAACTTCCTTACTGTGTACGCTCCCAGTATCATTGCTGACTCCTTTGGCTCACCATCACATCCAACAACAAATATATTATCAGAGAATAGTCCAGCATGAAATGCATATTCGAAATAATGCTGTACTCACAGCAAGATGTTTGCCCGAGGCTGCAGGTGGGTTTAACATCACCTTGCTGTTATCGTTGCTTCTACCTCTACTTTTCAAAATCGTTTGTTTTGAAAGCAAAGCAGTTCTTTCATGGTTGCAAAGTGCTGATGGGCTTTTTCTGACCTAAGGGCACCGGGCTACCAGACAATACTCCAGATTCGCCGACTGATGACGACACGATCTCGATGGCATCGGCCCAGCCTCCTGCACCGTCCAACGATCCATTCCTATCGCCGCAAGTGGCACCATCGACGCCACAGGGAAAGGTAATCATCGTTTGTGCGGATTTTTTGATCTCACTTGCAAGAGCGCGGCAAGACGCTGGATTCTCGCCCAGATGGCCACGGTGGGCATAGTTGGCACCCACGACATTTCCCATTTCCATACTCGATGTAGGTTGTGAGATTGCAGTGGCCTCACTGCACACGAACTGAGAACATTGTGCATCTGTTGGGAAATTGGTTCGAATGGGGGGTGTTATTTTGTCACATGCTTTGTACGTTTGGGTAGTGATTACCAGTTGAGCTTGGCCTGTTTCCTTGTTGCCGATCGTTGCATGTTGATTGCTACCATCCCTGTACGTTTTCTCATATCTTATATTGCGCAATCGTGTTTGACAGGAGTCGCCAAAGAAGAAGAGCCAAAGGAAGCTTGACCAGGTGGGTTTGATGATGACGTTGGCTGAAGTGAACGTGGATGCGAAAATCAGTGAATATATCGGATGATGGGATTTGAACAACGGGCAGGCACCTCCTGCAACATCCACCGTGGCAGCATAGATCACATCATGCGGCCCAACACCCAATTTCCACTTCGATCCCATACAAAGCCGTAGTAGAGCAGCATGTTCACCCGTGAGTTCCAGTTTACCGATGAATGTGGAAATTGACATCAGGACACTACCAGTGCGCCTGTGTTGGCGATGCATATCCGCTGATTGTAGAGATTTAGAACCGCTCAACCAGTTTTGGGGCATTTCTCGCATTCTTTGCGACTCGAAAAAATCGCTGCTGCAGGCGGATGCTGAATTTAGAAAAGCGGGCCACCCAGCGACTCTGCTGACATTACTGTAGGTTATCAGTTTATTGTCAATGTCATGGAGGTTTTGGTGGTCCATTGTGATTAATAGCATTAATATTGGCAGTAGTGCCTGCGGGCCTTTCAATGTCGGGACAGATCGCATGTACACGCACCTAGTTTTATGCATGGCTTTAGCAGGTTAAATGCGCAAGCTGAAAAGAACTATTTTCCACTTGGGTTTTTTCTTCTAGTTGCAAGTACGTATTTGATCGCAAATCTCTAGTTGCATATACATTGTTTTCTTTGGAAGTGCCGTCTTTCTGATTATGTTATTCCTATTGTATTGCTTCTGATGTGCTTGTGCTTCTTGTGCTTCTGATGTTCTTGTGCTTCTTATATTCCCATGCTTCTTATACTTCTGATGCTTCTTTATGTAATACTCTTCTGCAGTGCCTTTTACTAAGGCGTTGTGGAAGAGTACCGGTGCTGCTTGATTCCGTGCTTCTTGCCTGACTTTCCTGTTCGCCCCGCCCCCAGGCGCTCTTCCGGGCGGCCACCCAGGGCGACCTGGGCGGCGCGCTGCGCGCCTGGCGCAAGGGCGCCAGCATCGACGCCACGCACGGCGTCTTCGGCGAGACGCCCCTGCACGTGGCCGCGCACAATGGCCACGCCGACGTCGTGGAGTTCCTCCTCCAGACCGGGGCGGCCGTGGACGACCTCAAGTCCAGCGGCACCACCCCGCTGTTCGTGGCCGCGCAGAACGGCCACATTGAAGTCGTGCGCCTTCTACTGGCCTCCGGGGCCGAGGTCGACAGGCCCAGGCCATCGGACGGCGTAACCCCCCTGTTCATTTCCGCGCAGAACGGTCACGCTGATGTGGTAGCGGCACTTCTCGACGCCGATGCCGATCCCAACAAGCTGGATAACATAGGGGAGGCGCCGCTGCACATAGCGCCCGCGGCGGTCATGGGCAGCGTGGAGGTCACGGAGTTGCTGATCGAGGCTGGGGGAGAGGTGGACGCCAGGGGGGTGGCGGGGCTGACGCCTTTGCTGTGGGCGGCTTACTACGGCAATCTGGAAGTTGCCAGGACGCTCGTGGGCGCGGGGGCGGACAAGGACGCCTTGGGCGACGGCGGTGAAGGAGCGGTCGATCTGATCTGCGTGTGCTTGGACAATCGGGACGATCCCAACCTGATACAGTGCCCGGAGGGCGGCTGCGAGGTCCCGGAGAATGTGGAGGGCCTTGAGGCCCTGCTGAGGTGACGAACAGGGGGCCGGAGGCGCGGGGGAAGGGGCATTTGATTGGCGCTGTTTTTTTGGGTTTTGCCGCTGAGGGTTTTGTTTGCGAGTCGCGCTGCGTTCCGGGGAGTTGGCGTAGGGTTGTTGAGGACGCGGCCCGGGGGGTGAACGCGCTTGAAGTGAGGGTTGCTGGATAACAAACTGCACGGTCTTCGTATTGCCGACGGGAGCCCGGCGTGTGGCCGTGCAATGGTCGCGGTCCCCGGGCGTTCGTTGCGTGTCTTGTGGTGCTGGAAATGGAACAACGCGGACGAGATGAGTGGCGGACGGGCCTGGCAGCCGCTGTCGCGTTTGCGTCATTACTGTAGCCTTGTGGCTAGGGTTGGCCAGTAAATGAACAATGTCTTGAGGCCTGTGTGCATGCACAATTGCACCACATGTGCTCGCCGCTGGCCTAAAATTTGTTGCACTGACGAGAGATGTCGATGTTTCGCCAACGGTAGATGCCGTGGTTTTGTAAACGCACAGCGGTGGTTTGTTGCACCGCCCTGGGGATTGGGGCGGCGGTGGTGCCGAATGTTTAATTGCTGATTGTTTTTTGGTTTTTGCGAACTTTCACGGGTGGACCTGCAGCTGGCCGTGGCTCTGTCAGGGACTGAACATCTGCCCTACTTGGCACAACTTGACAAATATCGCGTCAACGTGGCCAAGAACAGTGGGCTGTGCCGCTGCGGTAAGAACCTGCCGCTGTAAGACCCTGCCACTTCAGAGGGCGCTCAACTTCCAACTGCTTCCCGAACGTTTTCCATTTTCTGACCCAAATTACAGGGCGACAGGATGCCTGGCTGCCGATTCAAGATATCGGCCAACCGATCCAACGTCGCCCTTGGGTGCAAATCGCCAACAAGATTGTCGGTTCCATTACGTTGACCCCCACGAAGCCATGCTCCGCAGTGCCCTCGCCCCAGTGTAGTTGCGTCTCCACTGGACAGCGTCCAGCACTGACCCCTGATGAGTGGGATCGCTGTTCAAGCATCGATTTGAATGAGTCATCTGCACCGGTTGTAGGCGTCGCATCCGCGGCATCTGTGGAGCACTTGGTCCATTGGGCGTCACCCATTGAACGCACCAGAAGATAGCATAGCATGTTTGTCCCATTATATTGTGTGTCGGTCAATGACGACAGGGGAGCTTTGTCTTCGCAAGACCCAGATTCGCATCCCCACCCGCCCAGTACAGCACATGCACATTCACATGCATCGCCCCACGCCCACACGCCCGACAAGTCCACTTGTTACACACATCCTGTACAGCGCCCCCACGCACGCAACCGCCGCCCGCTTCCCCAGCCCCTTGGCTCCCCGAGTGGTGAACCTCGGCGCCTCCCCCTCCCCACGTCACATCAGACTTGAGCGCCCTCAAACGCCGTGCGCCCTCGGCTCTCGTAAGTTTTTTCGCCCCGCCGGCCAGGCGCAGCGCACCAAGGCAGGCAAACCTCTCCCACGGGCCCCCGTCTTTCAGGAGGGCCCCTCTGGCAGGACGTAGCGCGAGGCGTCGCGAAAGGTGTGCAATTGTTCTGCAGCCGTCTCTCCGCTGTATGGCTCCAAAGAGAATACGACCATCGATCCGTGCGCGCCATCCCCCCCTTCCCGGCAGGTCCAGCGTCGCGTTCGCGGGGCAGCTGTTTCTGCCCCGGTCGAATTCCTCAAGGCACAGCCCCGGACTTGGCGCCCAAAGTAGCGCTTGGGGTTGCGCCGAGGATTGGCGAGGAGGGGACGCCCGAGGAGGGACGATGCCCATGTCGGTCGGAGGCCGAAGGCGAGCGCCCCTGTGGCGGGCGCACCGCGTGACACTCGGCCGCGAGGGGAGGGAGCCGGCCCGATGTTGTGCGGTGTGGGCGCCCGTGGGAAGCTGCGGGGCCCTGGACTGAGCGTTGAGGGCAAGGCAGGGGCAAGGAAGGTGCATCACCTCGCACGTTGTTCGTTCGGCTGATGCTTAGGGCAATCGTGCGCCGTGGCCCGTGCTGGGCAAAACGTCGTGAATGGCCCCCAACGATTCGACGGGGTTTGGGAAACGTGGGCTTGAAGCGTGGCCTTTGCGGCATTTGGCGTGCGGTGCGTCCCCGCCTGCTGTTCGGCCCCATGGAACGCTCGGAGCATGTCATCTTCGGAGCCTTGCCCCTTTCGCCATTCGAGGTTGGCGCGGCCCGGTGCAGCGAAGGCGGCCGATCTCTCCCGCCGCCCGCCTGTGGCAGTCGGGTGGTGCCAAGGCCGGCTGTACGATTGGGCACCACGTGTGTTTGACACCCAGCGGCCGGCCGCGGCGCGTGATGGGCGGAGCACGCGACCGTCAGTTGTGGGAGGGGTGGGCCTTAGGCTAGCGCGGCCGCGCGGGGCGGTCATGGCGATCCCGTGACTAATCCATAGAGATCCTGTTGGGCAGCGGGGCATCATTGATGGATGCTGCATGATGCATGCCCCTCGTCATTCACGGCTCCTTCACAAGGAAAACGAGTTGTGAATGACCCAGGGCATCCTGCATCTTTTTTCAAAGCAGTGCCCAACTGTTGCAGGTGACAGTTGGGTATGCCCTTGAAAGGGCACAGACAAGGGGACCACGCGTTGTCCTTCGCCCTTGTCTTCCTCTTTCCCCACACCTTGTTGGCAACCGAGCGAGGCTGACGCGGCTTTGTTCAATGTGCTGGCGCTGGTGCATTGCCACCAACGTCCCTGCTGGAGGTGCAAAATTTTTGCACAACCGATGCACCTGACATAGAAGAATTTCGCGCCCACTGCATCCGAGAGATCTGAGCCTCAAATTGCCCGCACGGTGATGGAAAGCTGGCGATAGGGTGAAAACTGCCACCCATTGACGATTGAGATCATGATTTGTGGCCCGCTTCACCACGTTGTGCATTCTGACGCTCTAGCGCAGCAATAGAAACTTGAAACCAATCGGAATCAATTTCTAGTTGATATACAATCAGCCTGAGAACAACAGTAACAACAACATCTAAACATAAATCAAATCTGGCATGAGGTTCACCAGCTGTCTTGTGTTATTTGGTTGAAGATGAAACAAGTGGGAAGGAAATGTTTGCCAACAGCGCTTTCCTGCTCTTCTGCCTCGCAGCTGACTTACAGACTCCCTATCATGCAGCTGAGGTACTGAGATGGGGCGGGGGCACCAGGAGTTGCTACCGCACGTGGCGCTGGCCTACCTGCTGGCGACCTGCCTTGCCATTTTTTGTGTAAGTTTGACCAAAGCCATTACCTCTGCTCAACTGAATTGGAATTCCCCCTTTAGTATTGTGTTGGGTTGAATAATAGCCTTCCAGAGTCCCAAAGTGGTACCAGGCCAGGCAACAGATGGAACAAACTAGCGCACCAAGCCAAATACACTGAACCTATGGCAGTAGGCCCTATTATGAAGGGTATATGTGAGAATTGCACAGGTCGATATGGCTGCCCTGTCCATCGTGCTGCGCCTGTCAAAAGCTGACGATGCGCTGTCCTTGCGCAAGTCATGTGATATTCGCAAAGGAGTATGAGTTGATCACAACTTTGCAAGTTTTGCAGTGCAGCACCTGGCGGGCAGATGTGGCACTTCTCTTTGTACAAGTGCAGCCAGTGGCAATGTGTGCCCAGCATTTTGTCTCCCAGGTCTGGGGCCCCAGTGAATATTGCTGATGTTGTCCACCAGGTCACGTTTCAAAACTGGTTAGTAGTGCCTGACTGCACTTGTCCGTGATGATGGGCAGGTTCAGGTTTCACCAGGTGATGAAGAGCTACAGTCTCATGCAGTTGCGTGTTTTGGAGGCTGTCATGATGTTGGAGCCCAGTCTCTTATCATTCATGCTGCTGTGTCCATCATCCAGGTTGCTGCTGGGGCTGATTGCCTCCCCCAGGCCGCTCCAATGACGGCGTCCAGAAGCGGCCGAGAGGATCCATTCACAGGTATGCACTGCTGACATTTTGCCCACAACTTTGTGCTCATGGGGTGCACGTTGATGCACCCAGATCCACAACAAATGGTGCTGGAATGTTGTAATCCCAAACATGTTGCGGTGGCGGGCAAGCATCAGGGCAGTGCACTTGCTGTTGCTACCACTGCTGCTACACAAGAAATATGGGCCCAAACAGAGACATGAACGGATAGAAAGATATTCTCTTTGAAAGAAGAAATGAATACTGTCGTCATGGCTGGTGCCCCAGCCGTACCACATGGTGCCAGCACGGCCCAAAGCATGGCACATGGTGTCTCGTGGAATTGGCTCTGAGCACAATTGCTACAGCAATTCACTGATGCCCTAAAGCACCAGCAAGGTGGCAAATGGCAACACCATCTACATCTAGGTGGCTGAATTATGGCAGTATTTCAATACAGTATGTTAATACAGCATTTTACGACAGTGTATTAATGTGCTTCATAGAATTTGGGCTGTACAACTCAACAACATCAACACGACATCCCAGATGCCATATGTGCATGTCTTCACCTCACAGGTGAATGGGTTTTGAAAGGCAGTTCATTGAAATCAAAAACAATTCCAGAACTGATCCAGACTTCCATTTTGTTCCTTCAATCTTGTGTGGACACCTGATGGTGCTAGTCTTGATCCCACAGAAGCAAGGTGTGCTGGGGGGCAGCGCACAAATTGCATCCTGACCCATCATGTGCTGCAGAGCCCAGGCAATAATCTATGCAGTCTCCAGTAAGGACATGGCCATGTAGTCACCACCCAGCACATGCGTGCATGCGTTCATTCATCCATGCAGAGGCAATGCAATGGAACAATCTGCGAATCCATGGAGCATGGATCCATACACATGGCCCATAAGTATGCCAAACTGATAGTCAGTTGCTCCCAGCATCCCAACATTTTTGAGGGTTTTCAATTCGTTAAGGCAGGACTATTTTGGCATCTGGTCACTTGATGCTGAGGGGAGGGGGGAACCAGTACCCCAAGTGAGGTCTTGGACTGTTCCATTCAGCATGGTGCAACAAATTTTAACTTGTGTGAAGTATTGTCCATTCTGTTCATGAACCAACGATTGTGTCGATCCATGTGGAGCATCCGGTTATGCAAGGGCTGGTTCTTGCAGTGCTTAATTTAATGGACTGCCCTTGTCTTTTAGGTGATTCGCAAGCCAAAACCATGGGTAGGAGAATTCTCAAGCAAGAAGACGCCAAAGATCCTGGAAATTCGACAGAGCCTGAGAAGGCGAGCAGACTTTCTCACGTGCCTAGAGTTGATGTGTTCTCAGACCAGTTCTCCTTCCATGCTGGTGAAACTTGCAACAGAGCTCCTACTACTATGGACGTTTCGTCGTTGGCAACACGCCGAGCCATTCACAAGTTTGCAGGGCGCTGTGGGGCAAAGACAGGCCCAACGCAAGCCCAAACACGCCTGAAAAACAGACAAGCCAAAAAAAGGCCGTCCCCGAGGCGGTCGCCTCGCATGTTGCGGCAGGACCCGCCTTGGAACGTAGCGAACTGCAGGCGACCACATCAGCTTTGCCAGCATCGCTGTGCCGTTCTCACCCGCTTTGCTGGTTACCTTTCCAGGAAGATGCCGCCAATCTGTGCGCACGATTCCCTTACGCTGTGTCCCTTCGCGATTTCAACGACGTTCACAGGTGTGTCACGCTGGCCGACTGGTTATCCGCACGAACAGCCCGCGAAGGGTCTATGTTGGATGGCCGCGCGTGTTGCCTTAACATACTGGCATTGGCACTGCTGCGGCTTGCGGTGTTGAGGCAATGGGCGCGCAGCACCCATCTCACGACCCGCTGCAAGAGAACGTGGTATAGCTGAGTACGAAATGTTGCGATATGTTACGAAATGTTGAACCTTGTACTTCAGCAGCGCTTCCTGCCAGAAGTACCCACCTTTTTCAAAGGCATGTTTAACGTCCGCTTCACATTCATGGTGTTCCATGATCCCAACTCTAAATGACTCCCTTGTCCGCGACGTGCAGGCATCGGCGGAGCTTGGCTGCACTGATATATATGGAGCTCCTTGCTTCGATCACCATGTAGTACATTGGAATTCAAAAATGATTGTGGATTTTGGTTGACTGATCGAACGGCTGATCGCGTGCTTGATGTCACCTGGCAGGTGCGACGGCGTGCTGATTAACCACAATTGGGTTGTGACCGCCGCCCGCTGTGTGGACCCCAACATCTCCACTTCCGCCGGAGGCACTCCCATCTTGGTCATCGGATCGTGCACGCTTGACAGCGTGGCGAGCAGCCACGGAGAAATCGAGGTGCGCACACGGCCAACGCCTCTTGAGAAATTGCTATAGTGCGTGGGCACAGTGCTGCTGCGAATTGCAGACCACCCTTGGCGACCTTTTGGGTCGATGGATTGCACGTGGTCATCCACGCACACGTGACTACCTGCATTCTGTGGATATAGACAGCGCTGCTTTGGGGGGAATCACGGCCTGATGAAAAATGGCCCAAGGAAATGTCCAGGGTCATATACGGTTTGGCACTTATTTGCCCATGGTGCATCACAGACATACATTGTCAACAGCGTGCCAATACCTGTTCAAAAACTGCTGTCACTATAGCCACTCCTGATAGTTGCCATTACCAATAGCAACACTGCCACCCATGTACTCGTGCACTCGCAGCATTCACCAATGACCGCTCGTTTGTTGACGGCCGCGGCCGCAGGAGACGCTGGCCAGTGACGTCATCATCCACGAGAAATACACTGGCGCCGTGGCGGACCCATTCGACATCGCGCTCGTGAAGCTGAGCCGCAAATCCACCCACAAGCCCGTGGGCCTGCCCACCAACCGCGGGGCCAAGGACAACGGCAGCAATTTCACGGCTCTGGGGTGGCACGCGCGGGAGGACGGCGTGGTTGGGCGGGAGCTCAGGGGCGCCATACCGGTCAACGTGGTGGAGGACGGGGAGTGCCTGACGGGAGACCTGGAGGGAGCCAAGTTCGGGGAGTCCATGGTCTGCGGAAAGGGAGCCACGGAAGAAGACCTTTGCGAAGGTGGTTGGGCGGCCATGTCGCCATTTCGCTTTGGCATCAACGGCCTCAAGGCCACCCTCCAAAGGGTCGGGGGGAGACGTCCGTCCCCGCGTCCCCACGTCCCCACATCCCCATGAGGCCCTTGAGGCCCGTGCCGCCTGTGGGGAAGTGGGGACGTGGGGACGTGGGGACGCGGTGACGGACGTCTTCCCAACCCTTCCCCCCTTGGAGGGGGGGAGGGGGGGGGCGCTTGAGGCCCCTGGTTCCAGTAGGGACGCCCGGCGACGTGGAGTCGTGGGGGCGCTGGGGACGGAATCGCTGTGCCGGCCGGCGATGGCAGTTGGGGACGGACCCCACCCCACCCCCAACTCCACCCCCCCGGGCCTCCCCCCTCCGTGTGTGTGTGGCGGGGACGTCTTATGGCTCTACTTATGGCGGCTGTTGGCAGCTGCAGCTGCCTTTTGAAGCGAATCGACTGGTGATTCCGAATGGCAAGAAATTGAGGATCGGTGCACTGCGGTCGAATTTCATGTCAGTACCCCAGTGCATGTGTGAATGCCTGCATGAATCAAGCAGACGACAGCAGTTTTTGTTGCAAGGTCTGTTGCTTGCTGTCACGCCACACACACCGAACTCCATCAATGCATTACTGCCTTGCCGACAGCACCCATGTTGCCTGGAGAGATTTGCTATGTTTCAAGCGCACTTATGAGGAGCCAAAGATAAAGCTATGGAATGAATAAGAATTGAATTGCGCCACTGTGCAGGCTCGCCTGGGGCGGCCCTGCTGCGGCTGTTTTCGCCTGGCGGGGA
>CAJHUC010002293.1:0-15224 GCA_905146915.1 Ostreobium quekettii | reverse complement strand
TCAATGAGTCATGGTCCGTCTGGATGACGAAGTGGCGGCTGGCCAAGTAGTGCCACCATTTCCCAACAGCCCAAGTGATGCCCAGTAATTCTCGCTCGTATGCACTGTACCGGGTTTCGGCCGGGTTGAGCTTCCTACTCTCATAGCAAACGGGTTGCAGCCCATTGCCGAAGTCCTGTTGTAGTATACCACCCACTGAAACGCCTGATGCATCTGTGGTAACCACAAACTCCCGGTCGAAGTCCGGTAACTGCAAAACTGGTGCAGTCACCATGGCTGTCTTCAAACGATTGAATGATTTTTCGGCTTCGTCACTCCAAACAAAGGTCCTGTCCTTCTTCGTCAAGTCCGTCAAGGGCGCTGCCAGCTCGCTGAACCACTGTATGAACTTGCGATAAAAACTGCACAGCCCCAAGAATGAACGGACGTCGGTAACATTTTCTGGTGTCGGCCAATTCAAAATTGCTTGGACTTTTGATAAGGATGGCTTGATCCCCTCAGCCCCCACATCAAAGCCCAAGTATTCCACCTCAGTTCTGAAGAAGTCACACTTCTTTAATCTTCCAAACAACTTCTCCGACCGTAGGCGGGTCAGAACTTCCCTGATGTGCTGTATATGTTCCTCCTTTGTCCAGCTGTAGATCAAAATATCATCAAGGAACACTAGCACGAACTGGTCCAAGCTTTCCCTCAAAATTGTATTCATGATCCTCTGGAAGGTCGCTGGTGCGTTGCACAACCCGAATGGCATGACAAGATATTCAAAACTGCCATATCGACTCACGAAAGCTGTCTTGTGTACATCTGATTCTCTCACTCGGATCTGATGGTAACCTGAGGAGAGATCAATCTTCGTGAAATATTTTGCCCCGTGAAGTTGATCCAACAACTCTTCCACCTTTGGCAGTGGGTACCGATTCTTGACGGTTATTTTGTTCAAGGCCCTGTAATCGATGCACATCCTCCACTTGCCATCCTTTTTGGGTATGAAAAGGATGGGTGCACCGTACGGGCTAGAGCTCGGTCTGATCCACCCCTGTTCCAGCAACGTGTCGATTTGCCGCCGTAGTTCATCCAACTCAGCCGTACTCAGCCTGTATGGACTTTTGTGCGGCGGTGCCTCTCCTGGCAGCGTATCAATCTCATGATCGACTATCCTCTTGGGTGGTGGACCATAAGGCAGCTTCTCTGGGAACACGTCCTTGAACTCCTCAAGTGTTTGCTGCAGCTGTTCCCGGACAACCTCATCTGCCTCACTAACCTTTTTCTGAATAACCTCCTCAATTGGTACCTCTTCCATCACTGGGCCTGTTTCCTTCGACAATCTCCGCCTTTTGCCCTCAGTCATGCCTTTGGCTGCACCAGCCTTGGACTTTGGCCTTTTGCTATCTTTACTTGGGAAGTCTGTTGCCTTCAGGACGCACAAGTACATGGGCTGGTCGGTTTTGTTTGCTCTCTTGGCTGCCTGTCTCATCGAGATGAAGTCCAACTTTTTCCTGACAGGCTGCCTGACACATCGCCCAGCCACTTTCTTTGCCCTTGTAGTCCTGCACCTTGGGGAACCCTGAGGTCTGTGAGGGTCCTCTGGAGAAAAATTTTGTAGGGCTGTACTCCCCCCCTGGGGAACATCGGCCGTCCCCGGCGATGACACCTTACTTAGCACTGACTGCTGAGTGGCCCACTGCTTCGCCGAAGAATCATATTCCCAAAATTTTGGCAAACAGAATGCAGCCAACTTGCTCCCCAAGTCTGCAGTAGGAGTCTCTGATCCCCTCTTGAGGTCTCTAAAATAGTGCTGGTAACCGTTCAATCCCTTGTCGACAATCTGGCAGTGCTTACCAGATGTTTCACGAATACCCTTGATAGGCTCCAGCTGTGAGCCATTTCTAAGGTACACCGTGTTTGACCACCAATTCACCAGTGGGTTCATGATATCCAGCCAATCTTTGCCCAAAATCAGCTGAACCCCTTCCATCATAGGTACTGCAGTCAATGATAGTCGACAGGGTACACTCCCGATACATACCAACACTCGTGGGGCTATTCCGGTGGAAACTATGGTTTCCCCGTTTGCCAATTCTAAGGCAGAATATGCTCCCACAAACTGTAAAGCTGGTCAGCAGTGAAGCCGGTCACTGATGAAAGACCTGCTCACTCCACTGTCAATCAACGCAAGGACACTTGTCCCGTTCACCACGGCGTTCAACACCAGCAGCACGTGGTCCTGAACTCCAGTGCCTGGGGCTGGCTGTCCCACAGCATCCGCACCTGGAGCGGTTTCTATCCTCTGAGCTGACACCGTAGGGGTCTCTCCCTGCTGGGCTTGAGACATTAAAGTTGCCTCCCTGGTGCCATCAACCGAAACCTTTTTCTGCTCAGCTCGCTGTGCGCGTCGGTACCGACGTCTTTCCAGCCGCTTTCTCCAATGCCACTTTCTCCTCTGACGTCTTCTCTGGGCGATGCTGAGTTTTGAATTTTCTAGGGTACAGATCCTCTGGATAATCTGCCCCTGTCGCCCCCGATGATCTCCTGACTGGCCAGAGTGGGGGCCAGTCAGTTTCCCTGCCCCTGATGCAGAGAAGCATCGGTTCCATGCCCGGCTGCATGCTGTGCAGCCACCTGGTCCTGCTGACCAGCCATCCCCTGATCGTCATGGGCAGCTACAGCTGCTACCCGTGGCTTCCTCTGATTGCCTCTACCCTGTCCCCTCTGTCCAGATCCGCCAGGCTGCTGTGGTACAGGCTGGCGTACCACAACTGGAGCCTGTGGAGGGACGGGTGGCTTCACAGCCTGCCCCCTTCCGCGATTACCCCCTTGTTGCACATTTTTATTTTGAGCCTAGTAGTATACAACATTAGGAGGTGGTGTCGATCCTTGTCCACTGTGCTGTCCTGGCTGCTTGCCTTGGCCTCGTCCATGGCCCTTCTGTCCACTGCTGCCCTCAACACGTCCACTTGATCCTGGGCGTCTCGACATCTGGGCAGCCAATGCAGCGTCCCTGGCCAGCTGGAAAGCCTGGCTCAGCCTCTTAGGCTTTCCCTATGAGACAAGTACTGCCTGGTCTTGGGGAAGGCCCTAGATGAACATCTTCAACACCCATGATTCATCGTAGGTGTCCACCTTATCCAACTCAGCCTCGAACCTACAGATGAAATCATGCGTGGACTCCTCTTTCCTCTGCTTGATGTTCATCAATGCAACCATTGCAGAATCAGCCTTGTTTGTGTTTTGGAAACGGCTGATCAGCTGCTCTCCAAAGGTTTGCATATCCTTGGGGTCCTCCCATGCCTTCAGCTTTCTTTGCCACCAGGTCTGTGCAGTTCCTTGGAGCAGAGTGGAAGCATATGCAACTTGCTTCCCAGGCGATCCTCCGACCAAACGAAAGAAATTCGACACCTGACCCAGCCACACCTCCGGGTCTTCAGATGTCCTGCCCGAAAAGGTTGGAGGGTCCTTTGGTTTTATTTGGACGTCAAAAATCCCAGACCCCTTGCGAGTGCGCCTCCCCGATAACTCGCTCGATGATGTCGTGTCAGAACTGGGCAAACGTGCATGCCGCGACCTATGTGATCTGGACCTCTGTCGTCCTGGACGGGCAGCATGGCTGGTCTGTGCAGGTGGCATCGTCTGATCACCAGCATCAGCAACAATCTCCACCTCCTGCTGCAAATGCGGAGGTCTGCTGTATGTAACTGCTGCTGGTGGCTCTGGGGGTCCAGGCAGAGTGTGCTGGCGGGGCTGAGAATCTTTTTGCGACCGCTCTATGGCCAGGTCCGCGGACAACTGATCGATCCTGGACAGAGCGTCATGAAGCTGTCGAGTAAGCCACTCGACAGTCACATCCTGTTCCCTCCTCAGCCTTTGTTCAGTATCCAAATTCCTCTGCCTCTCGTGTGCCAATGCATTCTCCAGCTCTGAAAGGCGCTCAGTATTGCTGGAGACATTTTGATGCATTGACGACATAGCGGTCTCAGTCCGCCCAAACGCCTCCCTGGTCTGACCCTCCAAATGTGAAACTGCCCTTTGAGATGTCTGGGCAGTATGCTGCACTGCTGATGCCGTCTGATCAGCCAGCACATCCATGGCATGTGCTGTCTGGGCGGCAGTCCCTGCAATCGCCTGTGCAGCTCGCTGCTCCAAGTTCTGCATCCCCTGTGCAGCTTCGGTCCTGGAGACCAGGGCACCCTCTGGGTTTCCCAAAACCACTGCCCCCGGCTCTGTCCCGGCAATCAGAATCCTCTGTTGCCGCGCCTCATATGACGCAGCAGTAACTCCTACATGTCTAGCTCCGGCGACTGTCTCCACTGTCCCGTCAATCTCCTCCACACCATCATGGCCCTGCAACTCCATCATATCACGATCTGCCATGATCCCACCCACGACACCGATCCGATGATCAACTGTACTGAAACGAAGTCAATTGGAGTAGACCTGATCTCGGGCTACTGAAAGTCCACTGAATCCTATCCCCAAGTAGCCAAGCAGCCTTTACCTCCCAACTTAAGTTATCCTGCTTTTACTGGTTTTCAGTAATCACTTTCACACACAGTTACCCCCAGTACTCTGCAGGGTGACCTCTCGGTCCACCTGGTAACTTTCCAGAGGGTGCGTCTGTGGCTACTAATGAAAACTTAGTCCCAACTTCAGCCGAACAACCTAAGAAGGTGTCCCTTGCCTGGGACGAGACCGCCGTAAGAGGTCTGGGTTGGCCTATGGCACCCCCAGCCTGTCTAATATTTTAAGACTCAGCCACCCAAGGTTCCGAAGGGGTGACTGGCCTGTCTACCTCAGGTGGGCAATGGCCTCACCCTCTGACCGGTTCCAGGGGAGATGCCTCCTCTAGGAGGTAGCATTCTGGACCCAACTGGGCCTGCCTATTGCCGTGCTCAATCTCCTCCCCCTTCCCCTAATCAGGCCCCCAATCTTGATGCAGAGCAGTCTGGTGGTGACCCGCCTGCAGTACCTGCAAAATAAGGTGAAGCAGCAGATGTCCCCTACTTCTTGAGCGGGACCTTCACCCCTATTCTATAGCGGGTGGCACCTGAGGTTGACTGAAGCTTCCAAATGCTGGGTGTTGGCCTTCGCGTATTCGGCTACACGACGAGCGCCTGGCGCATGCACTGAATCCGCTGCTGAATCCGCGGATCTGGCGATCGCCCGGCACCGTCGATCCCCGAACACCAATCGTCCACTGGAATACTCCTCAAGCTCACAAAACACACTCCCGCAGGCACACAGCACGGCGATTCAGCACCCGCGGAGGTGCTGACCGCTGCCTGGGTTGTTGGAGGCTTCTTGAAATCCGCAGCCCTCACAGGCCGCGTGGTCACTCTGTGGTGCTGCGCCTCTCGCTCAGCTCCCGGCTCCGGGCTTCGCGCTCCGAAACCAATTTGTTGCGGCCCCGTTGGCAGCCACTGGTTTCCGGAGTCGTGGGGGTCGCCCTGCCTTGCGGCTCGGCTGTTGGAGGTCAGCCGGCGCTCTCCACCTCGGATGGTGGGCGTATTCGGGGCAGTCGTTTCCTTGGTCGCGCGGTGGGCCCAATGCTCGACGGGGATCGATCCCCGGGGCCTGCTGTCAGCGAGAGGTGGCGGCGCAGCGAGGCAGTGGTTCGCTGGCTCGCAGGAGGCCAGAGAGTGGGCCAAAAGTGTTACAACGATTCACTGCATGCGCGCGCACATATTGCATGTGCGATGCCCGATCGCGGGTCCATCGCGGTCACATCATGACAAGACAAGACAAGTGCGCGTCCAGGCACATCGTCACCGTCCACCGTTCACCTAAATCAGCTCCGTATAATCCCCGATGCTTCCATCTACCGGTCCGAATCCCTTGCTAAAGTACTGCAACTTCAAACGGCCATAACTTTGCCGTTTCTACACGGAATTGGACGTTTCAAGGCGCTATTGGTATCAGAAGCTCCTGAATAAGCTGATTTTGCCCGTATTTGCACTTTTTCGACCAACCGCATCTTCAGAAAAGTCAATTTTAGCCTAACCCCAAGTAACCACGTCACAGCAGCGGAGCCGAAGGCGAATGGCGGGAAGAGGAAAGACAGGGGAATCCGTGTCGGGCAGCGGTGGTTCGGGCCTGGAAGCGTGCATACAGGGAAGCACAACACCTTCAAGGGGTAGGGGAAAGCAGCACGGAACCCATGCCTGAAGCAACGTACCAACGCATATTGCAGGCGTGCCATGAGGCATTCATAGTGGCAGAGGACCCGGATCAGTGCGGGCGAATCTGTCGTGATGCACTGATGTTGTTATTTCTCTAGGAGACTGGACAAAGGATACGGCCGCAATTGGGCCCATATACCCAGTCGATGATTGTGGACCTAGACGGGAAGCCCATATGGACCGCGGAAGAGGGAAGGCGACAATGCGCGGGGCCGCTGCTACTCGACGTTTGGGCCCTGAAAGCGAGTACGGAATTCCGACTAGGCCGAATTACGCTGCAGCTCGAAGCACCGTTGGGGTTCCTCTATTGGTTTGACCACTTCGGAGAGTGGTTAAGACAACATCAGAGGGAACGGCTGGAGGTATTGTTACCGGGTTGGGAACGGGGACGGGGCCCGACGGGGTTATCCATAACTGCGACGGAGGCGACACGCGTTACCAAGATATGGGCACAGAGAGTAGGGGGGTCACCGGAGGTAACGTACTATAGTCAGAAGCGAGGCTCACTGCAGCACCATTATTGTGAGGGCCAGAGCTGGGAATAGCCATGTAGTTTAGGAAATCATTGTACTTGTGAGGGCCGTAGCTTAGAATGCCCAAATGCACTAGGCAATCCCTTGTATTAAATCAGTGTGTACCATAGACAGGTGGTTAGGGCTGCGAATAGGGTGAGACAATGGGTCGCTTGGGGTGCGACGGGAACCAAGGAGGCACACGGGGAACCAAGGGGACAAATGGGGACACCAAAGGGCACAACACGCTGACAAAGGGGTTATGTAAACCCCAAGTAATAATCATGTCAGCGGCCGCTCGGCTGGCCAGCCGACGGCCTATATAAACAGGGCTCCCTAGTGCCCAAACTGTAATCCGAAATTGCCGCCACACTTCAGAGCCGTTTGCCGCTGCCTTGCCACCTCCCTCATGGATACACGCAGCCGTCCATGAGCCCGTCGCTCAGGACTTTCAGTCGCTGCCACACGGGACAAACAATTCGCCGAGCAATCTGCCGGAGGCAGTTTCGCCCCTTACAATTATCATACCCTAGGGATGGATGCGGCGCGTATATGCCAGGACACTTTATTATGGAACGTGGAGACCGTAAAGTGATATGTGGATTACGGGAGGCACTGGCATAGGAAAGTGCAAGTGGCTCGCTGCTTGCAGGCTCAAGAGCGAGATTAGAGCAAAGATACAGAAGCGTACAGAGAGCCAGTCGAATAGGGAAGCCCGAGCCGAGAATTGCAAGAACGTCTGGCACGAAATGCATTCATATAAAGCGAACGGGTCTTACATATTGAGGCATTCGTCCAAACCCGGCTGAAGGAACCAGATCCGAACCCAAGGGAACCAACGGGGGTCCCGATGCTGGCGCGGAGCCAATGCGCCCCAGCAGAACAGGGAGAAAGTGAAGCGCCCTGCCATTGGAGGGTGGCGGGCATCACCAATGGCCCTCGGGCGCCGGGCAATTCATCTATGAGGGGTTCCCACGCTCTGTGCACCGTGGGCAAAACAAGGATAGCCGGGCAAGGACGGGCAAGCAAGTAGCGTAAAGCCCGCCCAGCCAGTCGAGCCGGGGGGGGTGACCCATACCACCTGGCCGTCTAGAACGTCCCACTCGTGAGAGAAAGTATCTACCCCTGCCAAATGCTGATCAAAAAACTTCAAAAAATAGCAGGGACAAACCGCCGTAGAGACAGAAGCGAAGGCATCCAAGGTGACCCGTTGAGGGTCTATCTCGAAGCAGTGGCAGACCTAGCGTACTGCCCCTGGCCAGAACCCCTAGTCAGCGGAGTCCTCCAGCTTGCTGAAAAAGTCTGCAAGGACCTGCCATGGGTCCTCCCGGTTGGACCAGACGAGGTCCACATCGACGTCATGCTGCCAGGCCAGTAAATGGATCTAGTGCACTTGCTCCAAATAGGCGCCACGTTCCTTCTGGCCCGCTACACAGTATGTGCTGGCCATACTGTTGGTGTGGTACAGAAGACGTTGGGCCCGAAGTAAAGATGGGGCATAACGGAGAAATGCATGGAGCACACAGTAGACGGCATAGAGCTCACGAGTAGTGCTGCTGGAGCCAAGCAAAGTCTCCGGCAATGGGACTTGGAGTGGACGTGGCAGAGCACCGCCAGGGGAAAAGGCACCCGCATGCATTTTGGAAGCATTGCCCACAGCCACAATGGTACGCCGCACCGTGGCCCACCGGCGACCCTCCGCAGCATCGAAATTGGCCACCCACCACTCCAGCTCCTCGCGAGCCTGGTCGGAGGTATCAAAAACGTGTCCCATCGTTCATGGTCGGCTATTGCCATGAAGAGACGCCTGGTGAACATGGGACATAGGTTCACTGCCATGCTCATGAAGAGGATGAGCCCAGCGATCTGTGCCAGCTACTGAGCTATTGATACGGTTGCTTCTGTAGATGAGTTAGATGTATTTGATTACCCTAAATGGGTCTGAGTTGGGTAAACTGGCCCTGGGGTGGTTACAAAGGACATGGGACAATGAACGGAACAATTAATGACAATCTTGTATAATGTACAAATGTAGTAACCGCCCGGGGATTCCGACTCCCCGTTTCATCCGACCGTGCATCCGAGGGAGCTTCCAAGCTCCCGCATCAGCTATGACACGGGGCTGGGCGAGCAGTGAAAGCATCAGCTCCATGAAATACTGCCGCTTATCCTCCAGGACATGAAAACACTGGGTATCGGTGTCCATGATAAGGCCCAAAGTTCGTTGTTGCTGCTTAGGAAGCCAGTCTGCCTTCGTAGATGAGAAAAAGAAACCGAGGGCAATCCCGGTTAAAGCCAGAATGAGCCCGTCGAGGGCACAAAGGGCTGACGAACTGCCCGCCCCCAATTGGTCATCAATCAGATGAGCCATGGCAGATCCGTGGAGGCGGAGAGGCCTTAAGAAGGTACTCACAACTATGGTAAAAGCCCCGCAAGCTGATGCAAGGCCGAATGGAAGGTGCGTGAGCAGAAGTGTACGCCGTTTCCAATGTACTCCGAGATAAGGCCACTCCCGCCGATTGACGTGCAAGTGATGGTATCCGGCTTTGAGATCCGTTGTGATCGTATAATCCCCTGGAGAAAGAAACGCCAACACATCATGTAGTTGCTCGTAACGTATGGGTTCGTACTGTACAAATTCATTGACATAGCGAAGATCGACCACCAGGCGCTTCTTGGTGCGCTGGACGACCACTGCCAGGGGATTGGCCACCTGAAGGAGGGGATGGACCCCTGCGTCATATTCTATGGCCATGCCCGTCTCCACCAATGAACGCATTGATGCATCAGTAAAATCCTCATGTGTCCAGGTGGACTGGCGATTGGGAAAGACTACTGGATGAGGATGCAGCCCCTGTAGGTAGTCGAGAGCCTGAGACTCGGGCATGATTTGGCAGAGCATCTGGTGCACTTCCTCCCGCTTAGCTTTAAAATGCGGGTGCAACTCCTGGCAGCCACAATCCAGTGTAACCCAATCGATCTGGTAGCCTTGGGCGATCCATCATAGTACTTTTGACCGTTGAGGCCACTTGGGTATACTACGCAAATGACGATGCCAAAAGTCGCCGTAAGCATGCCAGTTGCTTGAAACGAATTGGCCGTCATTGAGCAATAGAGCTTTGATCCTGCAGACCACCTGCTGAACGTCCAGGCAGGTGGAAACCTCTCGTGCTTTGAGATCCTGAAGGATTTGAGCTTGGTCCAAGTAACGGCTCTGCACCCGGATGCAACCAACAGGACCCCGACGGGGTGTAGGGAGCGAGAAAATTTTGGATTGCTCAGGGAGCTGGCCTGGATCCAATCCTGACAAGGGAGGTGGATTGCATAGAGGATCCGACAGGAAACCGGGTGCATCGGGCTCCCATTCCAGGTCGACTGTACTAAGAAGCACATCGGGATCCTCACCAAGCGCCCCCGTGAGTGTAACCTCCTCGGGAGGTGGGCTGGCCCCCGAACGGCCCGCCGAGCTAGACAGAATAGCGGGTGGTTCAGCTGGTGAGGGTGCGGCGTCAGCAGAGATGTCGACCACCGGAGGAGATGCCCCGGCAGAGCCGAGTAAAGAGCCCGGGCGCAAGGCCATAGGGGACGTGCCGCTGACGGATGGCGAAGCCTACATCATCCTAACTGGAAAGGCAGAGCACTCCGGCAGCACGGGTATAGGTTGTTCGGGACTATCTGGCACCGGCCCCTGAAGAGGGGACTCGGGGGCAGCCGATGGCATAGGCTTTAATGGGTTCCACCCTTGGCCACCCGTAAATGGGTGTCATATAACTGTGCCCTGAGGTGGTGGTCGCACCAACCCCGCAGGGCTCGACTTGAAATATGATCGACTACGCCTGAGCAGCACACATGGGATGCGCCAGTGAAGTTGCGTGCAGACTGGAAGGGTGGCTACTAGGCTACGATGCAGGGAATAAACACCACGAAGCGAGCTCACAATGGAGCATCAGTTTGCGGACGGAGACGAGAGGGACACAAATGATAATACAATGCAGTATTAAATATTACACAAAACCCTTGCAAAGATCAGGCGTCCATCCCCAACGATCAGCCATCCCAGCGGCATCACCCCACACCCAAAATACCATATGGTAAGGCAGTTCGAAAAAAGACTAAGAAAAATGAAACGAACAATGCCGCTATGCGTGGGCCTACTTGTGGCTGCTAGAGCCCGGTGCTGAATTGCTCGGCTGGGTAGGTCCACCCTCATGGCTTCTCCCGCCGTGACGCGGATGGCCTCCTCCGCGACCTCCCAAGCCGCTGGGGCCGTCGCTGCCATGACTGCCATAGAACACGCCAGCAAGTCCCTGAGGCTGATGGAGCGCCAACTGCCACTGGTGCAGTTTCTAGTTGTGCTGAATGGTAGTGTGGAACTGCTAAAGCATGGCCTGGAGGATGTTCTGGACATCGATGAAGCCATCTTGCGCCACCACAAACGTCTCCGTGGCGACGTGGGAAGTCCACTGGGTATAGTCCAATGCATTGAACATCTGAGCCGTGGGGCTGGCCACACAAATGCCCAAAGCCAGAACTGGAAGCAGAATGCACAAGATGCAAAACACGGCCACTGGGGCATGTCGCACTCCCTCCGCTGGGAAGAGAACGGGCGTAGCCTGCCGGAAAACAATAGCGATGGTCTCTCCGGCCGCCTGCACATTGACCCCCGGTTTCTTTGTGTACAATGCCGTCAGATTGCTCGCCACCGCCGCCAGACCTTCCCAGGCGGAGAGAAGCACCGCCTCATCGTACTGGATGAAACGCCAACGCTCTGTCCACTGGGGACACTTGAACACCTGCATGCCACAACCCAAGACATACTGCCGGCGTGGCACCATGGTCTGGATCCCGCCCAGCGACAAGCAAGTTTTGAACTCGCTGTCCGGCTCCTCGACCCAAGCCGTGTCTGGTGGGGGTGAGGGGTCAGATCCAGATACCGGGGTAGCCGCAGGGGGTGGGGCCTCAATCACCACTGGGGCTGCCCCAGTCGCCCCGGCTGCTGGAGCCTGAGGTGCACAGCCAGCCGCCGGGATCTCATCGATATCTGCTAATTGCGCACTGATGCGCATGTCCTCTAAGGACCAAGTCGCAGGACAATCCCGACGGTTGCGCTTCCCTCCCCGCTGGGGGGAGTTACCAGCGCTCGACGTCCCCATCACGCCACGAGCGTCGTAGCCCTTAGAGCCAACTGTAGACGTGGCCGCTCAGCTTTTTTTTTGTTAATTTACTTCTGTAATTTTTTTGAACACAAACATTCCGTCCGTCGATTTTCCGTCACTTTGCCGGGGCCGGGTTTCCGTAGCCGTTCATGCCATGTTAGCTTTCATTTTTTTGGCTCTGGAGCTGTCCGTCAAGGGGGTGTTTGCAGCCACCGGTTTCTACAAAAGTGTTTTTTTTTCCGTTGCCTTTCCTGGCATTCCGTTGCCATCCGTCACGGACTTTGAGATTCCGGTAGTGTTCTGTTGGTCAGCGGCGGTTTCTGTTGGAGGCAATTTTGCCAAGCGGATTTTTTCTCTATCCAGCAACCTTTGCCACTAGATATGGGCCACAGCAGTGACATAACGCGGTGAAATATTAATACATGTATAAACAACGTATGTCTACCTATTTGCAGCCCATGCCATCATAAATGCTGCCTCGGCCGGTACTCCTTGCCAGACTGGGGATGCAACCCGTTGTTCTTTCCCGGCCATCCCTTGCAAACGCTAGACTATGTACATAAACACACCCTGGGCCCAAAGGCAATCCCCCGTTGCGTTTTCCCAGCCAACCCACGGCCGGTACTCCTTGCTAGACAGGGGATGCAACCCATTGTTCTTTCCCGGCCATCCTTTGCAAACGCTAGACTACGTATATAAACACACCCTTGGCCCCACGGCAATCCCCCGCTGCATTTTCCCAGCCAACCCACGGCCGGTACTTGCTGCAGTAATGAATGGCTAGTAATCCTTTGCCAAATGCACACGTTCACTCACAGCAACTATAACAAAATTCGTCATGGTTCGTCATCTGATGCCTTGGACTTTGGTGTGGTCTTCGATAACATCTTTGACTTCCTGCGCTCAGTTGGGCGCCTCCGTATCCTGGTGCATGCTCCCATGCTCTTTCTATGCTTTTTTTTTCTTTTGCGGCGGTCTTCCCACCCTTGGCGCTGCATGTACCATCCCACCAACGACCCCTTGCACACACACAAAAAAGCATACCTTCACCCCTGCTGTAGACTTCGCCAATGGGTTCAACAAAAATGAAGATGGACAAATAGATATGCAAGTAGACAGCTAGGGACGCACCACCTCACCTATCGACATTAGCAGGGGTCATGACCATCCTTTTTGCGGCCACCACCAAGCCGGATTTCGAAAAACTCCGCTCTGATGATGCGGAGGATGCCTGCACATGACAAAGCATGGCGTCAACCCCAATACAGCGTCCCCGAACTGGACTGGGCCAATTTGTCTAGCAACAACGAAGATGGACAAACAAATATGCAAGCAGACAATCAGGGACGTGCCAGCTCACCTGCGTGGCCAGCACCCTCCGCGCCAATTTTGCAATCAGAGGAAACCTCGACTCGTTGTTGTGCCACCAGTCTTCTGCCGACCAGCATTTCTGTAGACCTTTTGGTTGCCAAGTGTACTCAAACCACTCTGTGACGACTGTCTCGATGTTGTCGGGGAATGTCGACTGATTGGGATTACGCTTCTTGGATAAAGTTCTTCTTGTTGGGCGCAATTCCCCCCTATCGCTTGGGTCACTGGCCTCGTCTAACCAACTCACATGTTTGGGATTGACATCGGGCGCCTCGTCACCATCAGAAAGTGGAGCTGTCCAAAAAAGTTGAATGTCCAGAATCGCAGTGGGGCCATTCATATGGGCGTCCAGCTGCAAATCCAATATATGCATGCATTTGGACATGAAAACAAGACAATTTCTGTACCGGCCTTAAGGCCGGTACCCTGAAGTGCCTGAACTGCAAATCAACAAAATACTTTCATTTTGAAATACAACCAAGCAAACTTCTGTCCCGGCCTGGTGGCCGGTACCCCGAAGTGCCACTTGTACACCATCACGTTTTTATCATCACAATAGGCATAGTATGCCTGGCATACTCCATCACTACAAACACGCTGCACTACGTGTGCCACTCATCAATTTGGAAACTTCCAACATGAGCATGTCAATGAAACTCTTGAACATCAGGTAGTCCTTTGTGACCATAGACCAGTCGCTTTTATTATCCCATATTCTTCGCATCCACTGTAGGTGGCACCTCCTACCATCCATTGCTGCTGCAAGACCCCACAAGTACACCAGCATTGGATCGTCTATTATGCTAAGCAATTTCGTCTTGAAAGCCGTCGCAAACATGTAGCCCGCATCACTGCCCACCGTACTATCATCCACTATACCCACCTTGTCGTATATTAACTTCAACAGGAAGTATAAAGTATTTGAAATAGTCACATATTGTTCGCCTTCAAGGCGCTCGGAGACTTCCCTGATGGGTTCCAAAACGCCCCGCAACTGCTACGACCCCGTCCACACATGGCGCTCAAATATATAGCTGGCGTCTTTCTCTTCCTCCTCTCCCTCTTGTCCTCCTTGCTTCCCCTTAGCTCTTTTTTCTTCTCTTTCTGTGCAGCGATCTCCACTTTCTTGGAGGTCATATATTTGCGAATCGATTGCTCAAGCAGCAACACACGTCGGATAAGGAAATACACCGAATTCCAACATGTCGGGCACCATCCGCTCACACGCAACACCCGTCTTGGGAGCGGGGTCCCATCCATTGACCATGCCAATTCATCGGAGAGGTACCCCGGGTCATCCTCGTCGTTCACGGCGTCATTCCCCACTTCCTCATCTGAGCACGAAACACTTACAGTGTCGTCATCAGATGCACCACGATCACCAAAATTCTGTTGCAAAAACACACGTTGTAGCCTCGCCAATTCTGCCTGGACCAATGGGGACCTCCGCACATGCACAGAGAATGCCTGTACTGGAGCAATTACACACTCCACCTCCGCCAACGCATATTGGATAGCTGTGTTCAACACATGGCATACACACGGGTGCCAATCAAATAGAGCTTCGTCTTGGGCCCCGTTAATCATGGCCCTATCCCTGTCGGTCGTGATGGCGGGGCGCTGGTGATCAAATTCGTTGCGGAACGCTGCAAGGAGGTTTCTTCTCATCTCATCCTCTTGTGTCTTGTGTACAGCCGCCACCTTTGGTGGTAGGCCAAAATCCAATCGGGTGTGGAGAAGCTTGTCGCGAATGGACACATGGTCATGGCACCCAGGAAAGCTGGATGTGCCTTGACAAAGTGCCGCCCAACATGCCATTGAGCTATTTTCCATTCTTCAATTGACTCAATTGGCAAATTATTAATACTTAGCTCAGGCCCTTCCTGGCAGCGATTGCCACCGGTACTCGGCCGTAGGCAGCACACACACAAGATACATCATCATAGCGTACTACAAATCATAAGTGCAGGCCCTTCCCAGCGGCGATCGCTGCCGGTACTCGGCCACAGGCA